>OV884011.1:152829343-152926860 GCA_930367205.1 Acanthosoma haemorrhoidale | reverse complement strand
CCCTAGCCCGCGGCGGGCGTCCTCCTCCTTTGGGGACATTTCCCGACAGCAATATATAAAGGATGTAGCTTTTCTACGAATACATACATCCGCATATATTTACCTGACTTGCCTCTAAACGCCACTGTTGCCTTCTAGTTAAATAATTAGAATAATTATAAATTGTTGGGATGCCATCTAGCTTTTTGACAATAGACCGATTTGATTACTCCATCGAATCCTGAACGTATTGCATTCGAGTGAATTTGTGAGTTCATCGGTGGGTGAGTTCATCCAGTGTTTGACTCTTTGCAGCACCTAACAAACCCAGTGTTTAACAATATGACCCCACCACCCTTCCCACATCGATGGCAACAGACTGTCAGGGAAAATTAAGTTAAGCTTTCGTTAGATGTAAGTTAGTTTTAGGTCTATGATTCATAAGGCGGGCCCCATCACTTTTAAACATGTTTAGACAATCAATGTATAATGTACCTTATACTTTTTTAACAATCACAAATCGTAATGTTAAATTATTATAAATTCTATAAAATGTAGCCAAGCTACAAGACTATCGTAAATATAATGTAGTATATAATGATTTTTATAATTTGTAATAACGAGGGGATATGAAGGGGGTGGGGAAAGATTCATTTATATCAAATAGAAATTTATATTCAATGTACTTTATTACTAAGGTTTAAGAATGTTCTACTGTAAAATGATTCAAATGTTTTAATGATAAAATGATTATATTTAATTCGAAAAAATGATGAATAGATCTTACTTGCTAACAATGAGCTTAATTCTTACTATGGTACATCGATAGCTTCTAAAGATAAGGAGGCTGGTGCAAGTACTTAGTCAAAAGCTGCGAAGACGTGTAAAGCACCCTCCAGTCTATCTGTTAAGCAAGTGAGCGTTTGAAAAGCTACCAAGCCTGTGCCATACTCTCCGGGCAGAAGCCCAAAACCAAGCCCTCAGCACAGCATAACTGCTAAGGAAGTGTCTCTCGCTACGTCCTTCGGCTCTCTATATTTCGAAATCCTGGACCAGACTTCTTTCCATTAGTGCTCATGATTCTCCTTTGTGATATTCACTGTTTCAAGAATAGTACTTTACACCGAGGTTCCAATGAATGAACGTGACTCAAAACACTCTCTAAAGACAACCTTTAATGCTGAGCCCCTATATCTTTTATAGCTCTCTCTTTTGCCAGAAGATAAAGAAGGGTTGTAAACAGTCAAGCCCTCTAAACCTTACACGACAATCCACAACATATGGATTACCCTTGCCTTTCGACGAGACATCGGCCCATTCCCAAAAAAATAAGTGGAATGGCTTCCAGTCGTTTACGAGAGTCGGCCTTTGTCCCTTTTACTTTTAGAATCTCTGTCCCTTAACATTCCTTTAAAATTTTACACTATATATGTAACTACAGTAATACAGCTAATATAAAAAAAAAATCAATGGTTTTTAGTCGAATTAAAAACATATTGGAAGGATTAATACCACGATGATTGTAAATAATATTAGGATAAATAGACAAACAAAATTTGACTAAACGTGCATTTTTACACGTTACAAGCTGGCTTGGTAGGAGTTTTATTGTGCCAGCGAATCCTGTAACTAATTTTTTTGCTCGTCTTTGTCAAATATTTTTTTGGGCCTGGATGTCAACTCGGACTGATTATAGAGGATTTGGCCTAAAAAATTCAATTAAAGGCTCTGGGCATTACCTAGAATTTACCCCCGCTTGACATGTTATGTGTTGCTTTTCATTAATGACACACATAGTTTGCAAGTATGTCATTATGCAACCAATTACTTTAGTTTTCACGCCATCAAGTCTGTCAATACATGATTGTTCATGGTTTACACAAAAAAAGAAAACATTTGGTAAAAGTCTAGAAACAAAAATGGCTAGAGCAATGATCCATGCATCTAGTAGATATTTCTATTATATATTAGTTGTAGTATTTGACATGTAATGTTTTAGAAGATAGTTCCAGTGTAAGGCAAAGTGTCCTAGAAATTTAAGTCAAACCTGTGTTACAACAGAAGTGCCAATTCATTACACACAATATTACAATTCAGATAATCTCCTTCTAGAACGATGGCCTATTTTGTATTTTGTTCTTTAATTGAATACTTATTTATCAGAAATTGGTTTCTCTTTACTTTTCAAACATATGTAAATGGTAAAATACGAACAAGTAGAATTAAGGACATTTTTTAATTTACTTGATAATCAAGTAAAATTTCAAGAAAATGTAAAAAAAAAAGTTCCAGCTATGCATTACTAACTTATTTCCTGAATTTCTGTGGTTATCATTTGACTCAAAATGTAATCTTCTTCAGTGTTTTATTAAGGTTTTTTTTTGTTAAATAATTTGTTAAAAATAGTGGTTATTATAGTTTCACCTAAAGGAATGTCCGACGTTTTTCTCACCTATCTGCGAATCACAAGGCTTACCGTTATGAAAAAATATGGTTTTCCAGTGATAAACAGCCGTGGTGTACAATCACCATGTTGACCAATAAGTTACCAATAACGTATTCTTGCAACAAGATCCCCAGTCATACTGTCGAGGGTGATGTACTTATAGGTAATTTAATTTCCGTTTTTATAATTTTTAGTCAAAAGTTAAGTGATCCTGTGCCTCATGGTGCTGGAGGCGCCTGATGGCCGGCAATTGATCTTGGGTAAAAAGCGAAGAGAAACTCATCTGAACCGTCCCGAACTGGAAACCAACATTAAGAAACCCGCTTCGACTGAGTAAAAATAACGGACCATTAACTTGAAAACCTTCCATCGTTATTATTAAGTCGGAACCTAAACAACCACCTAAGAATTCCTTCACCCATTGATCTCTCGGGGCAGCTGGAAGTGTGCTCCTCTGCAAATGTGTCCGGAAGGAATTTGAATTGAATCGTCGACATGAAAAATCTTAAACGCAAATAGAACATTCCCGTTCTATTTTTATAAAACTTGCGTCAGAAATAAAACACCACAACATAGACTCAAATATGGGATGTTATCCAAATATTGCGGACTTGTTTGCAGAGTTGACCAAGTTTAGTTCCTCACTTTTTTTATTTTCTCATTTTCCCTATTCTTTGTATTAAAGTGCTTAGGAGCACTCAGAAATCAACTAATAGCTCGAACATTAGGCAAATATTTTGTGCTAGAAAGTTGAGGGCTGGTGCCTCGTGCAAATCGTAAATCAATCTTGACAGAACTGAATACGCATCCAGTTTCTGCATTAGATACATTTTTGATATACCAAATATTTCCCTAATCACAAGTGCAATTTTTATTTTTTGACAATAGGAACTAAATCCTAAATCGTCTAAGTCCTATCACTAAAGACTACTTCCATCCTAATTACTATTCTAAGGTGTTGTGCTTTGAAAGGTATTTTACTTTGTGCCTCTATTAGGAGATAATGATTTCTAGTAATGACTCTCAATTCTCAGGTTTCTGAAACAACTTTGAATTAATTTTCGAAAAAAAACCGTAGTCGTAACTAGTTTCTGAGCTTACAGATGAGAAAGCTAAATAATCTGAGATCCGTGCCAAGATACAGCGGGGCAGGGGGACTTCCCAAGACTCCGATTCCTCTTTCGCATGTGAGGGTGGCGACAACCATGTTGATTTGGAGGGTCTCGGGGCTGTTATGAAATACTGTATGAATGAGCGAGTAAATGAAAATTGTAAATTCGATATGAATGAGAAAATCGCACAATAATTACTTATTGCCTAATAAGACAAATTGTAATTTTATCACAATAAAGAAGTTTCAGTAGTTACATAGTGTTGGTGACTCTGAGTCATTTAAGCTCCATTATTTTTGAGGGAGCTTCGTGTAGACGCTAAAGGCATTTTTCACCTCAAATAAGTAAGCACCTTGTATCCAATGGGTCCAATTTTGGATCAAATGCCAGATATAGGCAGATAAAGTGTATCCTACCATTGATGAACCATCAGAAATAAGTGCAATAATATCCTAAGTTTGAACCTAATTCTTAACTTGGGTCAGCTATTTAGATAAGTTCAATTGTGTTTGGTCAGGTATACCGTACGTCATCAATCATTTGAATTAGCAAATTCTTAGTGGCTAGATTTCCGATTTACATGGTGTAATATTTTGAATCGCTTGACGAAACCCAGGCAGCTGTCGACATCAATTTCTTCAATCTGCATGTTGTGAAGCACTTCAATTCACCACTTCAATCCCACAAATGCGAGTAAAACACTCCAGCCCATTCGACATTCTACGCAGCTCTTGATTACCTTAATAAAACAAATACAAATTGAGCTCGTTCGCTAACACCGTTTCCTTGAGGGCATGTGCACAGAGCAGTTCAACATGCCCAGGGTCTTGCCCCGACAAGACAATAAACACGAGTGTTATGAATAACGAATACACGGAGCAGACAACGTGACGTAAATATAAATGAGCTATGTGCCACATTTGCATGGGGTGGCTGAAGTATTAACATATTAAAATTGTCTCCCGACCGAAGATGAGTCGTTGACGTTCAATACGAGTTATTAGATTCTTTTTTTTATTCTTTTAACTATTTTCCTGGGTACCTCAAATATTTGGTCATAAGGGGGATAGATAAATCTTTATCTATTCTATCTAGGGCCCTTCTTCTTTCTACATATTTCCTCCAGGTATTCTCTATTTCCCCTGTTCCATGTCAGGCTCCTTGATTCCTTCTTGTTGACGCTCAAAACATTAAATAATGTAAATTTAAATAAACTTCAATAAATAGCCAGTTTAGTATAAGATCAGTAGGCTTATCATTTGTTTATTGTTTTTTTATTTTTCATGTAATAATTTTGTTTGCATCAACTTTGAACTAAACTTACTTCATTTCAAAAGTTTTTTTTCACTTACTTCCAGGTTATATCTTAACCAAAACATGAATTATTGCTAAACGAGACTTTAAAAACTCAAATTGTCAGATTGCGTAGTTTCCACGCCGGTTGTTGTCTAAACCAAAGACAGACAAACAGGTTTGTAAGTACGATTCAAAGACTAACGTCTTCGTTACTCAACTCAAAAAATAAAAACTGAACCGAATGTGACGCATCTGCTATGAAGTCGACGAATTTTGGTGTTACTACTTTGGCTTATCGCCAACACTTTCAGAATGTAGCATATTTAAAACATCTCAAAGTATATTTAGATTCTTCAACGTAGCCTTGCCCACGAAATATATTTCAAAATTTGTCAACCCTACCTAATACAGCTTCTGAATCAGAAAATGTTTGAGAAGCTTTTACGATTTAGTCCATACCAAAAATACATTATAACTGTTATAGATGTATAATTAATTTCCTTTAAACGGATTCATACATTTAATACTGTTAGTTTAGTTAGCGATTATATAAGCATACAAATGTAACATGTTACCTTGAAAAAAATATCATTTCATTAAAACAATTTTATTTGTAGATGTGCAAATGAAAATATTAAAGTAAACATGGTGGTTAAATACAAATAGCTCTATATAGTGTTGATCCCCTTATCACCGTCATTACACTATGCCACCACCCCTATAATCCTTCTGGGAGACTAAAACGGGAGTGGCCTCGTGACTTGCTTTAAATACGTGACAATGTCAGTCCTGGGAATGGTGAGTTTCTCTAATTAAGTCCTTAGCGTCTGTGGCTCTCGCGCTCTTGGCCAGACTACTGGCTCGTATCCGGCGATGCGGTTGACGGGGCAGGGGGACTTCCCAAGACTCCGATCCCTCTTTAGTATGTGAGGGTGGTGACAACCATGTTGATTTGGAGGGTCTCGGGGCTGTTATGAAATACTGTATGAATGAGCGAGTAAATGAAAATTGTAAATACGATATGAATGAAAAAATGGCACAATAATTACTTATTGCCTAATAAGACAAATTGTAATTTTATCACAATAAAGAAGTTTCAGTAGTTGCTTAGTGTTGGTGACTCTGAGTCATCTAAGCTCCATTATTTTTGTGGGAAGTTGTTCCAAATCCATTATAAATACAGATGATATCATTCCATCCGTGTATCGTTTAGGATTTTTGTAAAGAAATAATGAACCAGAGGTTATATTATTGTAGTATTTTCAGTCCTCAGTTAAACCTGTCTAAGTTGTTAATTTCGTTTGTACATATATATGTATTAAAAATTGTTTTTTTTTACAAAACAAATGTCTAGTTATTACATAAATAAACACACAATAAAGCGACACGCCGAGATATTTATAACACCACCGGCCGTACGCCTTTGCCAGGTCCGCCAATGAAATAACGGAGACGAGAATAGACTTTGGATTCGGTTCTACCAGCAGATAAAAAGAAAACATTAAAAAAAAAACGCCCGTTTCAGTTCAAGCGAACGCCGCAAGCTCGCGTTGCAGTCTCCGTTTCGCCACGCTTCGCTATCTCCGTGACCTTCAATTGAAAGTGATTGCCATCCTTCCCTCTCAGGATTTTTTTTTTTTTTATTCAATCGTCCGGGATTTATTGTGCTGACTGACGATTTATGATTGGTCTTGTCCAAACTCGAGGGCATTCTCATATTTTTTTTTGTGTACTGGGAGTAAGTTTACTTCAAACACTTTTGTTAATTATATTTGGCGGCTGCAGGAGGTAGCTTGGGGGTTCCCCCCAATCCTTGATTCCCCGCTCCCCCATAGTCGAGAGTGTGACAATTTGATAACAGTTGTTTCAGTGGAGTAAGTATGCAAGGTGAATTGGGGAAACCCCGGGCTGTACTTACGTATATGTCTACAGTGTATTTAATGTATATTGTAAATACGGTACGGAGGAGAGAGTATTGTAAAGCTGTAAATATGGTCTTTTATCACAGTCGTGTATTGCGCTTTTAGGGCAGGTTTTAAATTGTTTTAATTTTGACAATTAGTCGTAGTTTTACTGGGTATTTTACTAGGTCGATGTTTCGTTAAATTTAGGCATAATCAGGTATTTCCAATTGACAAAAATTCAATTATAAAATCAATTAATATAGTAATCAGAATTTGGCGTTAAACGTTAACCTTTGAAATGTACATTCAGAATATTTTTTCAATAAATTTAATTTTTGAATCATGATGAAACGAACTCGAAAGTGTAATAACTGCTCAGGGGGGTTTTCCGGGAACTCAGCGTGCGTTTAACATAATATAATTTTTTTTAAATCAATTTTTTTTTTTGAACAAGAACTATTTCATTTAATTTACTGAACCATATAGCAGTTACTGAAAATTGTTTTTTTCTACAAATAAATGTATATTCGTATACTCCAATTATAAATATTGGCAAAGTATAAACCGAGATGTAACTTCGGAAGATTGAGAAGTTAGCAATTCCAGGGGATAATTGTTATTAACCATCGCATAATCCGACGTTTTGTCGGATATTGCATATATACACGATATATATATATATATATATATATATATATATATATATATATATATATATATATATATATATATATATGTATGTAAGTTTGAACGTTACCGCCAAACTTCGGCACATATGTTAGATGTATCTACAGAGGGCGCTAGTATCGAAAGACGCTCCGAGCTGTTGACCTGGTGAATAGCTGTACTCTTGTTAAGACAATGTAATATTTGTAGCAGGAGCTAATGTGTACATATGTTTAATATTACAGTTCTAAACTACATCTGCAAATGTTCGATTTATAACCTGACAACCTCCTCTTCCTTTAAGGTTCTGAATTCGAAACTTACAATTATAATTACAATTATAAACAAACAGACAGACTGACCACTTACTCAGGAAAACAATGCTTGACATGTTACTTTCGATGACGAAACCAACAGAATGTGATGACGAGTTCGTCTTTAAACTGTTCACAGGTTTGTTAATTTTTTAATCCAACGTTTTTGAAAACCTTCTGTTCGTTCAAATACACTACTAATGCCAACTTGAATTTAATATTTTTATTATCAAAGCGTCTGAAAAAGAATCTCATGCAGTATGTATCAATGATTGAAATTAAAACGAAGTGACAGCAAATGTGAAGGTAGGAGTTATATGTCAGTGTTTACAAATTACTTGATAATTACCGGTTGACGTAATTTTTATGTATGAAAAATATCCAGTGGCAGGTTTACTCTATAAAAAAGACAAAATTCAACTTAAAACATTTTAAAAAACGATTAATATTAAATTACACTATCAAATACTTGTTTTAAATCACACAAATATTCACACTGATTTGCTATTCAGGTAGGCTGTCATTAGTAGTTATTATTCATAATAAATAACTTTCAAAGTATTACTGTGTAGAATAGGCCTTTGTTGAAAGTTTTCTCGATGAAAACAATTAATTATTAAATTACGTTCTGATAGGCCAGTTCTGATTGGCAGTTGTGAATAATTTTTAATTGGTCAGACAGTGCCTCGGCTTTTGTATCAATCATTAAAAATCTGTTTTAATATTGGACGAATTACTTGATTATCTATCAACAGTAAAATATTTCAGCCGCAGTAATAAAAAAAACATTAGAAATTGAAGTGACCTCGTTTTTCCGCAACGAAAGCGGGAAACAATAGTTGAAAGGCTATAGAAATAGCCATTAGTATCGATAATTAGCTACAATGTTGTTGAAATATTATAGGTGAACAATGCAGACTACGTAATGCTTCTTGGTAATAATTGAGTGCCCACAATTTATTGATTAATTTTAACAATAAAACAAATAAAATATTTTACGTTGTATCTGCTTGAACCTGACAAATGTTTCTTGAAATCATTATTAAACCTCGTGTATATATTGTAGTGTATGTATTTTCTCAGCAACCTCACGGATGAAATATCCTACGATTTTTGTTTTATTAGTAAATTGAGTGCATTGTTTATGGTCAATAAGTGACAACAGTTAAGTGACATTAATTAAATTAAAATCAGTTTCAAGGAAAAGATCCGTGAGTACGTTTAGCATATAAGTGAGCCAGTGCTTTCCCCCGCTACAAACTGCACTCCGTTATTTTTTTTTTATTGTACAATTTAGTGTCATATCTTTATAATTAATAGTTATTACTTTTACAGTATCAATCTGTTACGTTGTTTTATTTATCAAAATATATAAAAACCTCTAAATTGTTCGATATTGTGCCAACTATTTCACCACGAATAAATAAAAGTTACCTTCTTCTCGGATCAGAAAAAACCCACCCTCTCTCTCTCTCTCTCTCTCTCTCTCTCTCTCTCTCTCTCTCTCTCTCTCTCTCTCTCTCTCTCTCTCTCTCTCTCTCTCTCTCTCTCTCTCTCTCTCTCTCTCTCTCTCTCTCTCTCTCTCTCTCTCTCTCTCTCTCTCTCTCTCTCTCTCTCTCTCTCTCTCTCTCCCTCTCCCTCTCCCTCTCTCTCTCTCTCTCTCTCTCTCCAGCAATCCCTTCCATGTAGACAACGATCTCTAGGACCCCCACAAACTGCGATCCAGTCGCCCTTTGTCTTTCCACCAGTCTTTCCGGTTCACATTCGGCTATGGGATCCGGACAGTTTTCGCCTATCGTCAGATACTGAGGGTGAACTCATGGTCATTCCAAGATAACGGGTGCCCCGACATTCAATGATATAATATAAAAAAACAATAATAAGCCAGGCCGATTTTTTTTAAATATTTTATTTATAATATTTATTTTCTTATAACATTGGTGGAAGAAAATATATAAAAAGTAATGAAAAAATAGGGAATGGTTCTGATGGTTTAGGGAACTGTGTTGAATCAAAGACAGACACTAAGAAATATGAGGGCTATTAAGCTTAGTGCAACCATTTGCTAGCAATAAATACCTTGGAAAGAAAGTTGTGAAAGGTAAACGAAATGTATGGTTAAAGAAAACTGATTTTCTTAGCCCGTGAACGTCTTGTAAGAAATCAACATACTCTCAGTATGTACATAATCTCTTGTTTGTTTTTTTCTAATCCCCTGGTTATTTAATAATTGAGAAAATATGCACAAGCATGTACATGTACATGCATATTGGGATAGGAACTCTCAGTACTGCGCCATTATAAGGAGCGTCTAAAGCTGACTGTGTTATACTCAATACATGCTTAATACAAGGGAAATAAGAAAAATGACTCGGTTTTGCACCTCAGAAAGAACAGTGGAGTTCCCATCTGCCTTGTTAAACGTTGTACATTAAAAAAACAAATAGTTAACACATTATTCTGAAAATATCTAAAATCATCAATGTACTGAGAACATTGTTAAGAAGACGAGTAAACAATATTACATAGAGTTCTGTAATGATGTTTACTTGTTAAATGCTCGGAGTAATCTTAAACTGAATTTGCGAGGGACCGAGAAAATGCCTGTCGGAAAACATGAGATAACGTAAGAAGACACGACCTACTCGGCTGCTCTTCACATACTCGTATATCATTGTCGATGGCCTGACAGATTTGCTGTGACGCAACTACCCTATAACACTCCATGTAATACTTTGTATAGTATGGAAAATGCATAATTATTCTTGTCTTTTAGATGCTGTTTTTAGCTGCAGGTTGTAGTTGGCGGTCTGTAAACCGTAATATATAATAGAAAAAAATATTTACATAAACACTTCGAAAAAAAAAATGGAATTACGATTTCATTAGTGTCTATTCGTGCGTACAAGTGAAGTCAACATATTAAATTCTTTTGTAATAGTGTTGGTAAAATCTTGGTAAAACTTATGACTCAATTTTTATGACATAAACGGGTTAAGTTTTAGTCAAGAGTCTCTAGTAATACTAACCATTATTCGTCGTGGGTTTCCCGCTCATTAATCACTGTTATGCCCGACTCCATATTTACCACAAATTAGAGTATGCCAGAGCATTTGAAAGAAGTCAGAATTCAACTGCCTGCACACAGGAAACACAGAAATTTCCCCTTCATTCTCATATATTAATTACCTATACCAATAAATTATTCCCAAAAATAAAAAACTTGATTTCAATAAATAACTTATATTTACATTAAACTCGAGAAGAGCACCTGGGGAAGGACTATCCCAAACAATTAACTTATTAGAAATAGCTAATATTTCCAATTTTCATAATATTATTATCATTAATAAAAGACATTTTCAAAAAGGCCAAAATTCTTTCCCTATTTCTCCTATTGAGTTCCCCTCTTGACTTGAAATTGAACAAGTTACATTCATAAGTAATGGGGAATGTTTCAAAATAAAGACTGGTCACAACCTAAAAACTAAAACTCCACAGTGATTACTGATTACTTAATCAACTTGGCATTATCTCTGCACAAATTAATAAATTCTTCAAATCTGAACCTTAATACTACATCAAAAGGTTACCACGTAAAGATAAGAGCAAACCACTTATATAATTATCACACTTAAAAATTCAAAAAAGTTTAAACACAAAGGTTTAAAAAGTTTAATATCCAACATGGGAATTGCTTCCGTAAGTCATATTTTGGTTACTTCTTCTTGCAATAATAACATATAGATTTTACCATATAGAATATTGTTAATATAAAATGGATATCTACTTATTTCGCTGATTATCACTTTAAGGTGTACCTTAAACCTGTAACAAGAGAAGAAATATACTGGGAGTAGTTGCACTTTTAGGCAAGAGGCAGATAGCACTAAGTTTTCATCGCCCAATAATTGTTGATTAAATACTTAATTAAACACAATCCTATCAATTGCTATCCTGCTGGTTTAACTTAACTTATTAAGCAGAGCATAATTCAAGGTTTATATAGATCCTTAATTCAGTGGATAGATTATTCTAGGGATTTATGTAACAACAGTGCTATGTTTAAATTACACCATTATATAGAGATCATCGGTCAATAACTTATCGAAGATTGATAACTCTAAAATTCCACTCAAGACCGCGAATTGGATATTGACCGCGTTACACAATAACCTAATTTCCCATTGTGCGGTCGCTTGTTTATCAGTGAGAGCAACCAGATACATTTTCCTTCGTCGCAGTCCTCAGTACTGACTTAGTGCCAATTGTCAAAAGGTGTCAAGGCAAGTCCCCTTTGATTTTTCGCTATCCGATATTGTGTATTTGCTTTTATGACTTGCTATCTGATACTGTCTTGGCTATCCGCTCTGACGTTCTGCGTTTCATGGGATCGTGTAAATAGTGCTGCTGAACAGGGGGGGGGGGGGAATTGACACTCAATGCGACCATTATTGACCAGGTGGTACGAGCACGCTAGTGCATTATGTACATACGTGTACAAGTGCATGCTGAATCCCCTTGACACAGTTGGAGGACGACCTCTTGCCAGTCAACGAATTCTGTCTGTCGCCAATAACCCTTTGGGTTCTTTGGCAGACTTCCTTTGTTGGGCACGTGCGCACCATCATGTTTGTTTTCACTGAATAATTATCATCTCCTCTTAAAACTCGTGTGAAATAATACAACGATTGTCCCCGATCGTTATATATAAAATAAAGCCCAACAAGGTTTTTATTAATATTTTTTTATGCATTTGTTTTGAGTTTATGAGCGTTAAAGAGCGTGAAGGGCATTGTGCCATCCTTGAGACTTAACGGGTCCTCCTCTTACGTTTCAATGACTAATATTGTACTTAAGGCATGCATGTGATACATGTCAAATACTCTCATATTCCTTATCTGTTTGAAAAATTACAATATTTGATTGATAAGATTTCGATCCTTGTTTGTTAAAGAAACCTCAGCTAATTGCGTCCTATTACCTGAATCAAGAACAAGTTTCGTAATGCTATTGAAAATACAATCATGATTTTGGGATTGGCTCAGTTAAATAACATGTTGCATGAGATATAAATAGAGTAGTATTAGACTTAATTCAGATTTGTTTAGTTATTTACCATTTATTACACCGATATTTCATTTTTCTATGTTTCAGAAAGACACAACCCTTAAATTATCAAATAGCCCTTAAATAATAAAAACCTCATTCACCATATTTCGACCAGACAGGTTTATGGATATTTGGTGTGATTGAATGCAAATGATCCGTTTTCGATGTTGCTAACTTCCTCAAAGTAAAATCACTTTTTAGCATGAAAGACAATGAAACAAGAGTTTTCTCTGTTCTTCTGCATATATCGTGTTATGACAGTTGTTGTATTGTTTCATATCTCCTCCTATATCTATACACATATACCCTTTATTAAAAACAATATTTACTCATCAATCAAAGCTGCCAACCATTATCAATAACCGCCTAAAATTTCAATTGTATAAGAAAGTGTTGTTTTTAGACAAATATGGATAAGACATTCCTTTGATTTGATCAACTTGACACAGATTTTTTTTCCTCTTCAAAATGACTCTAATTGCTGCGATTGTTAAAAATGGCGAAATTAATAACTTTTTCGTTTATTATTATTACAGATCCGAAATTTTAATACTTCGATTACTTTTTGGTTAAAATAGAATAAAAAGAAGTATTTATGGGAAGTTCCTCCTCCATGAGCATGTTAGGAACCCGCAGCACCATCGAGAGGGCGGGACCCCTCTAAACAAAATTTGTGCAAATATAAATTGTAAAGATTAAAGAAATGAAACTCTTCAAATAGGATTTCTGCTTGCTAGCTACAAGACGAAGACTAGTCTAAATTGACCAGTTTAAGCTCATAAGTAAACTCTATTAAATCTTTAAATAGTGAAAGAATATACATTCTTACTGAATAATATCATAATATACTGCTACAAAGTCATACCTTGATGCCAATCCCAATCCCATTTCAGTAAACGTATATCACACAATCATCTGTCCAAATGGTATATTACATAAACATATTGTGACTACAGCCCTAGAAGCTACATATATCTACAACTGGTAACGAAAGTGATGTTTTTGTGGTGAATTCTTGATATGTTAGTAGAGTATTTAAAATCACTCTCAAGTTACGAGTACAGATCCTGGTAAAGATTGTATAGGTGTCAAGGCAAAATAAACTAGGGTAATAAGCTCAGTCAATGATTGTGGTTACTTCAATAATATCTGACCCCGTTTTTCCGAACATACTATTTTTCTATTCTTCTAAAAATACAAACGACAAAGATTTGCTTTGTTTATAAATATAAAAGTGTGTAGTAGGCATCTGGCTTCTAGACAGGTAAATATAAGCACATCATAACAAAGAGGATTTTAGCCTAGACATTTTACTCTTTTAACTTAATTTCTGTTTATTGTCAGGTTCCCACGATATCTGGCACCAATACTATTCAGTACCACAAGATTAGTGTAGGGGTCGTAACTCATATTGTACCCTTTTCTCCTATCCATTACTTTAAATTTTTATATTTCTTAGTAGTAGGTAGCACCAAAGTTGGCACAAATACTAAATAAGAAAAAAATATAACCTCAAGAAAGTCTCTACCAACCGCCGCCTTCTTTCTATTTTTCAATCCTGGTGGTTCATGTGATTCCAATCCGATCCTGGATTGATTATTGGCTTCTCTAACGATTATTTTTTTAGGCGATGGGTCTGGTCGTGGTTCACTTGGACTCATGAGGGTAAATGAGTAGTTAGTTACTTGATTAAAGACTTGCCAACTAAGGCTTCAATCTTCGGTCTGCCCTATCCCTACACTAGGCGTTGTGCCTAAATTCAGGATGAATACTCATAAGGAATCATAAGGATGATTAATGGGAACGTATTTGTGTAACTAAAGAATATATGCATATTTCAATAAACATATTAAATATATTATTATTATTTGGGATGTTAGAGTTAATTTATATTTATATACAAATCCACTCAAACGGTTTAAAGAATTTAAAAAAAAACGTTGAAAATTCGAGAAAAAAAACAATGAGTGTGAAGGTGAGGCAGTATTTTTTTTTTAATCAGTACGCTTATTTAGTAAAATAAAATTTTAATATTGAAATAAATTTTATGATACCTATTTGATTTTTCAAATCCTACCAGAGTCTAAAAATGTTTAAAAAGATAAAAATTATTCAATGCAGTTATCATGAGCAATTACAGCGCTGTAAATTATGATCCAAGATACATGCTTGTTTCACAGTAGGTTTACGTGCCAGTGGTTAGAGAGGATAGCCTGTTGTACGAACTACTGCCAGGGTATAAATAGCTAGATGTAGTCGGCATCTGGATAGCTTCATTCGGTCGCGCAACTGACTCCGCACTGCATTCATAGATATTAATTGTGGCAATTAGATATGAAATGGTGCATAATGAACATATGGCTCATATTTTTTTTTGATCCACTAAAATCAGCAAGATTGTTTATTTCGGACTATTGACATAGAGATGAACAATATAGATGTCTGACAAAATAGAGTTTATTTACATCTAAAACACTGGCTTGGGACTTTCAGTTATTTAAGACGTATAAAGCAACCAATCAATGCAAGTTCACTCCATTAAGCCGTGACGACTCGCGAACGGTTAAGTATTCTTCCCAAAACTCGTACGAATCTGACAATAAATAGAAATCGAATGGTGTAATGGGGCATAGATAAATTAAGGAGTATAAATTCAGTACGTTTTTGCAAATTTCTGAACTATGTGTGTGCTAAATTAAATATATATATATGAGGATAAATGAGTAGTTAGTTAGTTGATTAAAAACGTACCAACTAAGGCTTCAATCATCGGTCGGCCCTATCCCTACACTAGGCGTTGTGCTTAAATTCGGGCACACATATATATATATATATATATATATATGTGTTATGGCTAGTGGCAAGACAATGTTAAGCCTAATACCACAGGGCCTAATGTAAACAAAGCCTGTGTATAGATAGAGGATGAGAAGATAATAAACCCAGTTTAACCGGGTCAAACGAAAGGCCAATGCGCCGGGGAACCGTTGACACGGTTGAACAATATTACCCAAAAGATGAGGGAAACGATAAACCTGGGGGAAGTAGAAGCCAGGATGGCTTTTTGTCGGTCATTCTAAAACTACAGCTAGCCAGTGAGACGGGTAAGCGGGATAACTTAGCGGGGGACCGATCGTTCGTGGAGTGCGCCCAAGATCTGATGGATACTAGCGTCCGTAAAGAGGAAGGCAAGCAGGGAGCGGATGAGACAGGTAGGTCCAAGGGGACATACCGTAGACCTAGAATGCCGCAGCTGTGGAAAAAAAAAGGAGCCGCCGCATTTGGAAAGAAAATGGCAGAAGGGAGGAGACCAGAGCATGGAATACCTAAAACCGGAGGAAGGAGGGAGGGACGACGATGCCACGGACGTGGGAGAGTCGGACACCTGGTGGTGCAGTGCCCGCGCACGAAAGATATGTGGTATGGAAGAGCACCTCGCGAGGCATTGTCCGTACGTTTACCGAAGAGCAGAGAGGTATTGGCCGGAACCTATGGAAATAAATGCACAGGGGGTGTTAGGGGAGAAACAGGACCCCCTCCGAATCATCGAAAACGTCGGGATTCTCAGAGACGGAGGAAGAAGAGGATGAATGGGATTAGTAGAGGTGACAGAGGAGAGGACAGCAGGGACCACGGAAAGGGCAGGCGACAGAGAGCGGACGTGGGAAGAAAAAGGCAAGCGGCGGCCTGAGGAGCGAGCGGGCAGAGGGGTGACTGCACGTTAACAAATTATAGTGTGATTGGAAATTACGGTGGTATCCCCATTATCCGAGTGGCGAGAGTGGTTAGGTGTCTGGTTGACACAGGGAGCTCCTGTACTATCCTAAGCAGAACGGTGGCGAGAAAATTATGTGCCAAGGGGAGGGCGTCGTAGATCCGACCGTTTGCCTGTAAACTAGTCACCCTGGGAGGGCCTTGCGAAGTAGAAGGCGAAATAGTGGTAGGGTTGGCTAGATGGACGGATAAGGAGAAGAAAATTACGATACATGTCGTGGTAAAGATGCCGCGGAAATTATAGGGTGCGACCTCCTGGGAAAAGTAGGAGCAAAGGTGAGATGCAGAGAGGGGGTGTGGTCCACCAGGATAGGAAGAAGACCGTACCGACGTATGAGGACCCTAGAAGTTGGAAAGGAGCAAATCGGAGCAGTCAAGCGAGAGGAAGACCGGACAAAGGACATTAGGCAGGAGTACGCCAACATTTTCTTTAAAGAGGGGGATAAACTTGGCATAACGAGGGAGACGGTACACGAGATACCGCTCAAACAGGACCGTGTGACGTATGTGAAGGAAAGGAGATACCCGCAAACGCTGAGACAGCACATCAGGGGGAAGATAAAGGAGTTAAAGAGGCAGGAAATCTTAGTTGACAGCACATCTCCATACAATAGCAGTCTGTGGGTCGTAAAAAAGAAAGGAGTAGTCGGAGAAGAAAAGTACCGAGTATTCATCGACTACAGGAAACTGAATGAGAATACCGTCGACGAAAAATGCCCCATTCCTCGATTGGAGGACATTCTCGACCGACTAAGTGGATCAACAATATTCAGCACACTCGATCTGAAGGCGGGATATCATCAAGTAGGGATGTATCAGAGAGATCAGCACAAGACAGCGTTCACATTTGAACGCGGACACTACGAGTTCACCAGAATACCTTCTAGGCTAAGGAATGCGCCGATAACATTAAGATTAATGAACGAACTGTTAAGAGGCATCGAGGAATCTTACTCCCAGATATTTATGGACGATCTCCTAGTTTTCAGCCAAAGCTAGGAAGAACATCAAAAGCACTTGAAACAGGTGTTCCAAATGATCAGGAAATTCGGGCTGAAATAATCGGCGAAAAAGTCGCTTGTTGTCCAAGCACAAGTAAGATTTTTGGGTCATATCATCTCAAGACAAGGAATGCAACCCGATCGGAGCAAAGTGAAGGCGATTCAGAGGATGATTATTCCGAAGGACGTGAAAGGAATCCGGCGCCTTCTCGGATCGCTGAACTATTACCGAAGGTTCGTACCTGAAATGGCGGAATGCCTCGCCCCGATCAATAAAATACTCAGGAAGGGACAGAAGGTCAATATCACCCCAGAGATGGAGAACAACATTCGGCGGTGCATGGAACGGTCACAGGGAGAGCCTATCCGCGCCTTCCCGAATATCGCACTCCCGTTCAACTTTACCACGGACGCCAGTGAACACGCGTTTGTGGTGGTTTTCCCACATGATCGCGATGGAGGAAAGAGGCCGATCGCATATGCTAGCAGGCACCTTACGGACCCCGAGAGCAGGTATACCTGGCGCTTGAACGGGAAATACTGGGAATCGTATGGGCGATAGAGCACTTCCGTCTCTACGGAATCGGGATACGAATAAATCTGAAGGCGATTAAGGGTCCAAACGGATTATCGACCCCTACGATGGGTGAGAAAGCTGAAGAAGTCATCGGCGCGCATAACCCGATGGAAGGAATTCCTTAGCCAGTTTACGATGGATTTCGTAGCGCTAGACCGGCCGTCTTCACTTCGTATCTTCACCTGGAGGGGGTACAAATGGATCACCGTTATAGACAGGTTTAGCAAAATGGCAATTGCCTAAGCCATAGCAGACCGAACGGCGAAAACAGTTGTGCCATGGTGATACATAGTACTTAATATTAATTTACAAAGAACTACAATAATAAAGGTTGGTGGGTTGGATCTCTTCGGACGACTAGGTGTAGAGGTTTCTAAGACGGGGTCTCCTCGCGTGGCTTACAGTGGTACAGTGGTTTTCAAAGCCTAGGGTCTCTTTGGGCGACTGACTCGTTGTCGGTACGATTCCACTGCGGTAGCAGTTTTCACATCCAACTTTACTTCTAAGTTAGTCACGATAAGCTGACTGATATGTTGTGAATGTGTGCTGAAAAAAAAAATCTGTTGAGCTAACAACAGAAAAATAAAAAGTTACATAAAGAAAAAGATTTACAGCAATAAAATACGAAAAAACAGTTGTATAACTAGGTGAAACTTTAATTGTATATATCATTCCTGCTAAATTAATAAGTGATTAAATTCTTTAAGTATTCGGTTTTCTTAACTGTCATTTTTTTAAATAATAGATCTGTATTTTATCAGTCAGATCCTATTAGATCACCTTTATTCCTTGTGTCACTATTTATTTTTAGTAGGAGAGTTTGTTGGGAGATAGGCTTAGGTTGATGTAAGATAAATGTTAGGTTTTAATCTACTTTATTCATTTGAACTGAGCCTTAAACGTTCCCAAAAATATCCCCTACCATCCCACACAAGGACATAATGCAGACAAACATAGTATTTTAATGTGTTGTCCATTAATTTAATTAGATAAAAAATTCTTTATTCCTCACGCACCAATATCATCAATCGAGACATGAGTTACTAAATCAAGGAAGCCATAGGCACCGATTATTTTGCATTCTAACTCCTAGGAGTTATTTATTTTATTATTGATATATAGCTTCCACAAAAATATAGATAAAAATATAAAAAGTTTAACGCAATAAGAAAAAATAAATGAAGGCAATAATAAAATGCCGTCCGTTTAGACAATCTGCACAATGTTTGAGGATGTGTCAATGAAAAAATATTTAAACGAGGTTATGCTAGTAAAGATACATTCCTTGTTTTTTTAAACTTGAGAATGGGGTGTGGTTATTTTCTAAAACTCTGAGACTACCTATGCTTACTCTTCTGATCCTTCTGTAGGGTTGATTGATTGCTAAAAAAAGGCTAGGCGAGGCCACTGAGAGTAATGGTGCCAGTATTGCGTGATGAGCATTTTCCACTTAGTACCGTTGTACCGTTACACATAACAGTAACGAACTAACAACGCTAATATGAATGAATTATTTCAATACAATGTCCTTACTAATTCTATCGGAAACTATATCACTAAAAACGAGCGCCACGCATACTACAATTCTTCAGAAGACTTATAATCTCAAAAGGAGTTCAAGGGAGGCCGTTATTTTTTTTTTTTCACCATTATTTTCAAAAGAGTTCCAGAATAGTACGTTGCAACCCTCTTATGACAACGGCTTATTTATGTTTCTTTCGTGCCCTGAAAATTCCTGAGAAAACATGTCATATCTCCATTTGTCATGTATGTTTGTTTCTTTTGGCCCTCAAGGCCTATCCGTTCTAAATTAGTGGACAATAATAAAAATGCCCTGTTTATTCGGTATCCTTGACTTGTAAGGTGGAAGTATTGAGTCAGCAAAGAATATTTACCTTAGACATTTCCTGCCACATCACTAGTTCAGAGACTGATTGCTATCACTTTCCACCATTGTCTTTTTTGTTTTTTAAAATAATATTTAAAAAGGAATGGAAGGGCTTCAAGATAAAATTTCTTTGAAAAGGTTTTTGGATGCAATTACTTTAATTCCATTTTTATCGTTATCCATTATTTTAAAAATAGTTTCAGTAAAAACAGTCTGCAAAAGCAGTAATGTAATAAGGTCTACATCAAAGTAAGTATTTATTTTGCTTCATGGCTACCTTTTATCTGCATGTAGTCTATCAGTACATGTATGCTTTATGGCTCCGTTTGCAAATGCCTTGAAGCTAAACTGCTTATCAGACTTACTGAAAAATGCTAATATTTCCAAGATAAACAAAATATTTTAGAATAATGATATTCCTGACATTTATCTCCTTCTTGTTCGGAGCTCGTGGGAGCGTGGGAGGGTGATATCTTGTTATCTTTGTGATGGATATGTCTCATCGACTCCAGTCGGATCAAACGTGACGAAGCCATGTACATCACTAATGGATTCCCCGGCCAGTCAATACTTAGTGAATTTCTGTGGTTCTGTGGTAGGTATATTTCTTATCGTATGTTACCACGTGGCCTCGTCGAGTAAGGCTACCTCTGATTTTGTATAATAATTCTATAACACTCTAGTTTGTATTTAACTACTTTTTTTATTTATCTCTTTAGGGCAGCAGGTGTAAATTACCATTGGACCATCTCTAGTCAGGGTGTTCCTTTTCATCTCTAACATTTTGCCCCCAAATTCGCTCCAGATTCTTTCCATAAGTCAATATGTCAGTCTCGGCCTCCCAACTGGTCTTGGTCCTTTAGTGTTTGCTTCGAATAGTCACCTTGCCTCCCAATCGTGGTCCATCCTGTAGCAAGTACCCACGCTACTTGAACTGCTCTTCCTACAAGTCCTCTCCGACTTGTCTCACTCTAAGGTCGAATATTTTCACCTCATACTCAGTCCCATCTTGTGTTCCCAAACACTTTTCTCCGGTAGTTCATCTAAGTATATCTAAGAAATCCTGCTTGCGTGCTGTCCAGAAACGCCCAGCTCTCTGAAACACGCAACACAACGTAGAGAAACAAATACTTTAAATGACAGAGCTTAGCCTCTTTACTGAATTATCGGTTCCCAATTAGAGTAGTGGATAACTGGCAGAACACCATTGGCCTTTTTAACACAATTAAGTTAATTACTTACTCTTTGTGGTTTCTTCCATAATTTTTAATCATAGTACCTAAGTACTGCTAACTATAATCAACTTTTAACAGTTCACCGTTACGTGAAACGGTTCGTCTTCTCTACCAATATGAATTACATTCACGATTAAGAGTATCCAAATACAGACAAGTCAGTGATATCACTTAAAACGATGAATAACTATCAGATATATTGCTATCAAGGTTGTATTTTGTGGAACATCAAGTAGCTTGATTTTGAAATAATTTTACAATTTTCATTCACTGAACAAGATCAAACTCGCTTGAAACCTTAACAACTTCTACCTAGTAAACAGTCATTTTTTCGAGCATCTACATGGAGATTTTTGCCGATTCTAAAGCAATATAGTCAGATGGTTCAAAAATATTGATGGATTTCCATTGAATCGGGCTGACAAACCTGTGCTGAATCGTCTCACGCGATCGTACTAATTATTACTTTGCTCACCTATTGCATTTGACCACTTATCATTCTTTGCTCTTGAAGACAATTTGGTTTAGGATTATATTCTGAGATAAGACTTGTTTATAGTAGAGGAGGCACTCTAGACAAGATTCAGTCAGTGTTAAGATGAGGAGCCCATACGAAGGGGTAAGCCTTTACCTCTCCATTCGCGAATATTTATTGAAAATCGAATAAAATATAAATTGATGCTTATATATTTATTGATTATTATTTATTGTTATAAAACAAAAAAAAGTCAGAATTTTTTAGTGACATTTCTTAGTTGTTCGTTAGATGAAAGTTAACGTAACAGGCATTTTTCACTACAAATATGACAAAATTAGGCGATTTGTTTTCATAAAATTGATTAACGAGTGACATTTCGACCTAATATGTCGCATCATTATTATGTAAAATGGTCAAAGGATGGGATCTTCGAAACCTTCAGTCATATACTAGCTGTGTGCCAATACTCCATCCCCCACCACCTCACATAATGACATGATTTATATACTTGGTATGTCTATTAATAAGCTCTAATATATTTTTTTCTTTGAACTAAGCCGGTGCTCTTTTATTACTCCGATATTTCGTAACTCCCAAAAACTTCATCAAGATTTCAGTTCTTATGAAATCTCTAAAAATCACATAAAATAGCTCGTATGTATAAAGGGTTTAACTTTTTTTTTTTTTTTAATTATTCATTTTTTATTGATATTCTTGTAGAAGCATTAACGGTTTTTAAGTAATGATTAAAATATCACGTCCTTCTATTATATATAATAGATATATATAATCTGATCTGAATGAAATATTCAAAAGGGCCTTGAAGAGTAGACAAAGATAATTGCAAAATTATTTTCCGATTAAAATAAAATCATTCAATCAATCATGTACTTAGCATCGAACTAAAACTAACTGATTATATTAAACCGAGCCCCTAACCATATTTAAATGACACAATCTCTAAATGTTTTCTCTGACTATTCTGTTTATTCTTAATCTTATCGTGTCCTCGCGTGGACGAATATTTACTCAGACAATATTTGTCTGTATCACCCTTGATATACACGCATTACACCGCGTCATGATTTAAAACGTCACTTTTTCCCCGATATTAAAATAGTGAATATCAATAAGGCTGGGCTTTGACTTAAACATTTCAAAAATTAATTGTTATGTTTCTGCCAAAAAAATTTATTCTGGTTTCGAGGAGCGTTACTTCAAAAGGCACACTCAATTTTAATCTTCACGTCTTTGAGCTGCCTACGGTGGATGAATTCATCCAACTAGTTTTAGGTTCTAGGTTTAGGTTTTAGTTTGTAAGTTTTTTCTCCCACATATTAAACTGAAGGTGAGCCCCATCGCCTAGATTTGTATTCATGTTATTTTCCTATTAACTTCAATCTGATTTTATGTAACCCAACCCCCTTCAAATGCATCTGCGCATAGCAGAAAAAGGAGAAAATTTGTGAATGATTTTGTTCATATTTTTACACATTGTATTAAAATTTAAAGGGGTTTAGGGAAAAATTTCCGCATAATAACCCATGATTAATTTGTCTCAATTCGATTTTATCGTGCCCCCTTGGTGAATTGAACTGGTGACACGATTAATCTTGCGATCAAAAGACAATTTTAGAAAAATTCACATTTATTAGATTAGACGCGACAAATACATAAATTGATAATTGTTGTAGATAACTTAGTTCTTTGTTTTTTAAATCAGGTTTTTAGTAGGAATTATGGAGTGCAAACTTCGATGACATGATGGTTTAAAATATATACCAAATTAAAGTAATATGTCTCCTACAAAATAGTCATATGTTGTATATTTAAGATATATATTATATATAAAACCCTGGATACTATATATTGATTAGGCATTTTCCAAATAAACTTTGGAAGGATGAGCCAAACACCAGTCCTTTAAAATCCAATTTTAATATACACTTTAACGATACGGGTTTCAATCTAAGCAATAATTACATACATCTATTTTATTATATTAAATATTAATATAGATTATTTTTGTTGTTATAGGGAAGGACCCCAAGGCCATTGATCACAGAATATGATCCTAAAAAGAGGACAGCACGGACCGAGCTGGGTGACTTAGTATTAGTGAAGTAAGTATTGATTAATCTTAAGTCACGACTTAAGACTTTTTTCATTTCAAAAATAAGTACAATAAAATCTTTCGAGGACGAATTTAGTTTTTCAGTATATAGAAATAATGGTGATTCATTCATTGTCGTACGACCCAATTCAAATCGAGTAACCTACTACAGTAGACTTCCAATAGTGTAAGTTGTGTTACTTTTGAGGGAATCCATTATTCCAAATCATAAATGTAGAGAAGTCTCCGTTATAACCTACCTTATTGGTCATCTCGATCAGCCAGCCACGCAAGCTTTGACGGAATGCCCACTCACATCCAGTGGTACAATATCTCGCCGGCAACACAATTATATGCCATATTATATGACCTGTTGCTCCCCCTTTCTCTTTCTATTATAGTCCTAAGGGGGAAGATATAATCCCATCCGCAAATAGGAGCATCCTTCCAATTAGAATGTTAGATAATGCGCAAGATAGATGCGAGGTCCATTGGTAATTGCGGCAAGTGAAAATGTCTCACTTTCTTCAGACAAACAAATGCAACACAACATGATAAGCACCAATCGTCAACCATATGCTAGTTTGCTGAAAAATCAATATTATTATATTTTTTCGGCTATATACTAGGTTTTTACGGACGTTCTTGTGAATAAAACTGGTTTATTTCAAACATTAACGTACTTCCGGAGGCATTTGAATCCCCATCGTACCTGAAAATCCTCGTCTGGTTACATGCGAATCTTATCTTACACTCTCGCATAATTAATCCCCACGGACAATTGAAGAGTGGGGAAAAAAAAAGAAGTCTTCAAAGTTGTTGACTCAGTCACGTTATCAGTGACAAACTGGGCATGTTGAACATCAGCGTAAAACGCTGGGAAGACCGACTGCGTAATCTTCTCCCTCCAAAAGGGGAAAAAATCCTTGCCAAAATCGTATAGCATAGGAGGGCAAGAGAACTCACCAGCTTTCTCAATGCACTATTTGGTATAAAAATGGATAGGCATCTCCATTTCTCTA
This sequence comes from Acanthosoma haemorrhoidale, assembly GCA_930367205.1. NCBI lineage: Eukaryota > Metazoa > Arthropoda > Insecta > Hemiptera > Acanthosomatidae > Acanthosoma > Acanthosoma haemorrhoidale. Next base: position 152,901,943 of record OV884011.1, on the reverse strand, counting down.
CTCATTTTAGTAATAAAATAGAAAAAGTACGACAAAGGTCTTACCGGCTATTGCACTTGCTAACTTCACCTAACCTGTCGCTTCGTCTCAAATTGATGATATATAAATGTGTCCTCCGGCCAGCTCTGCTGTACGGTGCCCCGCTATTTACCCACTTGTCTGACAATACAGCCAAATGTCTCCAACACTTCCAGAATGGGATCATGCGAAAAGTGGTCCGACATACCTCTTTCGAGAGGTTGAAGAACGCTGACCTGCACCCGTTGCCTGGTGTGCCGTCGGTGGGTGAGTTCATCCGCCGGAGACACATTAAGTTTTTTGACTCGTTGCAGCACCTGACAAACCCAGTGTTTAACACTATGACCCCACCACCCCTTCCACGTCGATGGCAACAGACTGTCGGGGAAAAAGTAGGATAAGAATTAGTATGTAAGTTAGTTTTAAGGATGATCAAAAAGGTGAGCCCCATCACCTTTATTAGTCAGTTTAGTCCAGTCACGTATAATGTATATCATTATACTTGTTTATTCATTATATAATTTCTATAAAATAACAAAACCTGTATATAATGTAGTGATGCTACAGGAAATACAAAATTATTTGTAAATAGATTCACCTGAGGATCTATAATTATCTGTAAATTTAAAAGGGCTATGAAAAAAAAAAAAAAAAGTCTTGAAGACTGGTATTGTATTGAGTCCTTGCTACCAACCAACCGGTTGACATATTTCGATGCGTACTCTTCTGCTTTCTAACCAACAAATTTATTCAATTGCCGCCATCGCATACAAATCTTGTTTCCAGTAAAAGAATGATATAAATTATATAAACAAAATAATAACAAGGTAAAGTGTCAAATGTGAATGTAATTTATTATTTTCAAGTCAACAATTGTTCCATTGTACTTACGTAAGGAATATCCACCACCTCCCTTATCAATTATCTTGGGTTACCTCATCAAGTTCCTCCTCCCACTATCACATCGTGCTTCATTATCTTCTTCGTTTTTCCATTTATGAACTTCTTGAGCTCCTGGTGCTACCTTCTTGCTTGTCAGCTAAGCGCCACTTGTGCTTCCAGACGCTAATACGAGGTATGAATGGTTAAGCAAATTAAAATAAAGGTTACCACGAAATCTCATCCCTCAGTTCAAAAAAAAAAATTCAGGTAACAACGGGCAGGCACAAAGATATATCCATTCCGGGAAGTGCCAAAAGCTTGCCGCGGCTCCTTTTGAGAAGCTTCTGACAGGCCTCAAAGCCTCCACAATAGTTTATAAAGATCAAAGAGCAACTAGAATTTTTTTTTTTTTTGCCAAGAAATTTCAAAGAAGAGGATGTGAAGACTTATAAGCAGCAGTGATTTTTAGAGATTTATTGTTTATTTTTGTTTTTTTAAGCCGAAAACCCTTGTTTTCAGCCGTGTCTGTTCTGTACTTAGATATAATGAAGGGCCCCGTTAGAACTATCGGTTGGACAATTATAGCCCTTTTCGTCAGTTCTGTACTTAGTGAGCCATCTGTTTAAGCAAAAACTATTTCGCGTGGTTTCATTTAATTTTCTTAAAACAAGAAAACGATAGCCATATAGATTAAGTCTCACAACTTAATAACCTAACATTAACCAATATTTACTTTTCTATAATTTTGAGTAGGATATCCAATAAAAAACCAAGATTAGATGTATATATATTTTTTTTTAATTACACAATTACAAATAATCTTTGTTTTTTTTTTTCAAGGCATAATATTTTTCATGGTAGTTCTATTTGGTACCCCGATGATGCTAACAATAAAATAAATTATATGAATAATATTGAAGAGTCATTAATAAATTACTCAGTAATCAGTAAAATATCCCTAATATTATAAAAAACATTTTCTTATCACCATTGAGTAGGGTTCCAAATTAAGATCAAAGCGTATATGCAAATTTTTTTTTTTACTATCCCAGTTTCATATGGAGACATGGTAGTATAGATGATGCCTCAAAGATGCTAAGAAACAATGCAATAGTGTGAAATAATATAATAAATGTATAAGAGTCATTAATGAATCCATTGCTAGTAATTATAAAAATAATTATTTCCTTGTACATTAACTAGGGTTTCAAATTAGATACCCTGTCTAACTAAATATCTAATATTTTACGTCGCTAGTGTATTATAATTACATAAATCCATTAAATAGTTGTTAAAATCCCATCAAGTCTAACATTTAACAAAGGAGACAAAGGCAGTCGAACTGAACTCTATTAAAGCCTGTAATAACTAGGCAACCCTTGTAACCAATATATCTGCCACCGACGAGATAAATAGACACAAACGACAATAAAAATCTAACAGAATCAATTCTAGTTTAGTCTGGAGTAGACGGTATAGTCCCCAACGACAATAAGGGAAAGTGAATTATCTACTAATTATTGAGAAGATAGGAATTAGAAAAGAGCAAGAGAAATAGAAGAAAATATATTAGCTACTGTGGGAACAGTACACTACTGTGGGAAAATACAATTTCAATCAGCCCAATAGTCTCAACTCCCCAATAATTAAGTTTTTTTTTTTCAGAGTACTCGAAATGAGTCATTAACGCGTGTGTTTTTATATTTGGGGAAAAATTGCCTAATAGGCGAAAAGTTTATTGTAGAAGATGTTTTGTCAATAATACAATTATTTGGAGAGACTGAAGCTTTAACTTCAAATAAAAAAATATATTAATAAGTAAGGTTCAACCCACAACCGGCTAATACTCAAAAGGAAACGTAGCTGAAAAATCCATTGCTGGTCTTAACTGATACTGGGGATCAATGATTAGCCTTTCATTCAGATATGGGTTCATTGTTTGTTGACGTGTCGCAAAATTTTAAATCTTTCTTTCATCGTCCTAAGCCGATAGCCCACAAACAGTCCATTCATCATTTAACTGATAATAACAATATTACCGACCTAGTAACTTTTGACAGTCTACTGGTCGATATGACGCTAGTCGTACTATCGCCTGGCAACAAACAGTTCTGGTGCGGAAGGAGATAACTTATCTGACCAGCCTCCTCGGTCCCACTGCCACCTTAAGGACAGTCCACTCATTGACCAACTGGACATGGCCGGGCCACTTCCTCTATGTAGCTCCCAAGACAGCGAGCTGACTCCTCTCATCTCTGCTTCCAGGTACAAATGTCACTCCAACGGCGTGCCCACCTCGATGACCAATGGGTCAACGCTGCCTCTCGTCTCCAGCGTCGGTCTCGCAGACCCAGAGGCCGGAGGCTACAACCCCTTCGAGCACAGGCGGCTGGAGCATCCAACGTCGTAAGTACATAAATATAATCATAAATACGTTTCTAAGTGACCTTGTTATAAAGAGGCAAGATGCAAAATTCGCTCGTTACAAATTAATGAGTTTTCTAGAAAACCAAAAAATCTGCGGCCAGATACCAATTATTTTCTCTTTACCTCCAAAAGGTCCTGTCTGGTTACAGGTTAAATATTGGTTACAGAGGTCGTGAATATTTATTTCCTTAATATTAAAGGATATCTCTGTTGGGCATATTGGTTTTATCTGATGAAAAAGAGATGTTAGATTTTTACCAAATTTATTAATGAAGGTTTCAACAAATTATGTTTGTCCACATCACCTCCTAGTATGAGATGGTTGGAAGATGGAAGTGGGGTGTTGGCTGCTTAACTCATACTTATGAAATTATGTTGACATACATGATATGTCGAAACATTGCCCATTATTACATTCTATAAAAAAACTCTCCCTTTCATCAGACTAAGCCAATATCCCAACAAATGGATTAACTCGCATATAGATTTAAGGCTATTAATGTACTCCCAGTTATTGCTTTAATGCTTTTTAGGGATGCTGAGACATTGATCCATCTGCTGAAAGGAAGCTTAGGCACTGGGATCCTAGCAATGCCCTTGGCCTTCAAGAACTCTGGCCTCTTCTTTGGTCTCATAGCCACCTGTATCATAGGCCTCATCTGCACTTACTGCATACATATCTTGGTAAGCAAGCACATGTGTTATTTAGGGTTTTATCCTGAATCAATATCTGGCTTCTTGGCAAAGAATGAATATTACTTACACTTGTAAAGTCTTTTTTTCAAGTTAAAAATTTTAATAAAGCACTGATAAAAATCAATCAGAATAATTAGCATCCTGCGAAATCTTTTCGCTTCTGAGCTACCTTGATCCACACCATCATATGAGATGTCTTATTTCTAACACCCTGCTGTATTTTTTATGGACCAAATAAATCTAGCTAGTTCAGAGAGACTAGGGATTCATTCCTGACTCTCCTAAAGATGATTTCTAAAGGTGGTTGGCAGGATGAGGTTCACTCATCCTCACGATAGAAACTTGGTAACCTTTGAATGAAGAATTACCAAATGCATTCAATAGAACTGAAATAAAAACCCTAATTGACCTCAGTGTCACTAGTGACTACCTCTGTCGGCCTTTCTTATTCTCTTTTTCTTCAAGAGATGAAGTTCCACTTTTTTAAATTAATTTCACAGAAGCTCTTAATCAGCAATACTTATATAATATATAGCAAAGTGTATTTATCTCCTTGCAAGAAGCCAGTATCTGGTTTTTATATTACTTAATCCAAACTAATAACAATGTTAAAATGATAATCATTATTATAGATCCAATAGAAACAATGCCTTGAAATTGAAAGCATGCAACAATAATCTATTAATAGAAATTTACATAGGATGCTATAATCTAATAATATAATGTAGTAATGCTACAGGAAATACAAAATGATTTGTGGATAGATTCCCCTGAGGATCTATAATTATATATAATTATCTGTAAATTTAAAGGGGCTAGGAGGAAAAAAAAAAAAAAAAAAAATGCTATAATCCCTATAAAAAGTTAACCTTGACATAAAAGACAAATACACAATTTTTACATTTATAGCAATAAATATAAAATAATAGAAGTTATGATAAATCTCTTCTGGTATTAGTTTTGCATAATTAATGACCGATTTCAATATTTTTAATTATCTAATGAAATCTACATTATTAAGCAAAAATGATACCTATGGCATTTAAGTAGGTCATCTATAAATTAAAAATAGGAAATGAAATAGCATGTAATAAATCCGAAAAACATTTGCTTAGACTACCTAAAGACCATTATGAAAACAATGACAAATATGATTTTTTTGGGTACAAAATAAATTAAATAAAGAATCAGAAAGAATAAAGTTCATCTACACTAAGCAAATTGTGAGTGGTCGAGTGGGACCTTAAACATGTAAAAAAATTTATACATGCTTCTTTTTTAGTTAAAGAAATTTATCTGATTAGAAGTTTTGTATCATTAAAAAAAATACATTAGAAAAGAAATTATAGAAATTGCACAGAAATAAATAAATTATACACCTCTACCATACACACCTCTAGATAAAATATAATAATAAAATCTATGTCAATTTTAATCAATGCAAGAAATTACAATTGACATAGATTCTTTTTTTGACTATATTTTTGAGACAAAAATATTAAAATAGATATTTTTGAAGTGAAAATTTTCTTCAGCAATCTCTTGGACTATTTATTATGAATATTGCATAATAAAAATAATACATCATTTAGTACATGTTTTAAATACCGAAATACTGTGGCATTAGAATCTTTCATGTTCAAAAATTGCTATGGTTTTACTAAACAGGATTAGCGCCAAAAGCAAAAACCAACTCGTACAATCAGAATCAACTTGAAATTTTCAGTTCAGCATTTCCAAGTGTAGTCTCAGTATAGTTACTTTGAACCGTTTCTTACTATTTACATATTCTCCGTGTCAAGATAGAAAGTTTTATTCACTTTGATTGGAATAGTTGTGATTTTGAGCCTGTCCTACCTAAATGTCTTGAAACCCTTTGATCATGATCATGTATATTGTTCATTACATATTCCCATCTTCAAACCATTTATGGGATAAAAAATATCAACATGCTTAAACTGTAGGGTGATGAGTACTTTGGTAGGGACCTATGTATAAAGGTCGTACTATCAAGGTTGTGTCCAGAAACTGGTTACTTTTACTTTATGGATCTGTAAGCAAATACAGAATAATTTATTATGCATTTTGAGTTGATATTTGAACCTTTATATCATGAAATGGTTATCTTAACCACTATACCTCCTTGTGATAAATACCACTTTCCAATTTATACTTTAAAAGGGTCATCTTATCCTGTTGTTAAGCTCCATTTCTCATCAAACAAAACACATTACTGTATAAATGAATTGTGATGTTTTTTATTCAAAATTTGATCGTTTTATTTCAATGGTTAAACATGTCTCAAAAAAGAATTCATTGAATTTATATGAAATATCAATATCTTTTTATGTGTGTTTAATCACTTAAGTTCACAGTAGGCTAATGACATCAAGAAAAAATTCTACAAGATATAATGAACAACGGTTGGTGAAAAAGAAGGGTCAGCTTTATGAACGAGTTAAAATATTTTTTATTTACTATTTTTTAACTAAACAATTAATTGTTTGATTTTTTTTATTACAGATCCTGTTGTTCCTGTAAAATATGTTTAATAATTGTAAATTCAAATTGCCCAAATTCAAATTGTAGTAGAATTCCTTTTTCTGTGAAACCTATCTCTCTTCTATTATTATGGTTACCTCAAAATCTCTCCCACTTACAAAACAAATGATGAGGGTCCTTGTATCATAGTGATTCGGGTTAAGAACTTGCATAATTTAGTTCTGTTTTATGATTATTGCAATGGTATTTGGGTGAAAATTTCAACTCCATTTTTTTTTTTTTTTAATTTAGCCCATTCATACATTTCTTTGACTTCAAACTTATATGAATACTATAGTATCGCATGCTATTTTGTATTTTTTCAGAGCTTATAACCGTAAGTTTTGTTGAATAAATTAACAGCAATTTCAAAAATAAGAAAGAATGGCATGTAGAAACAATTAAAGTTGAAACATTGATCATTTTAAGTATTCTGTAATAAATTGCTAAAACAATATGATGATAAATTACATAACATAATGCTTGTTTAACAACCTTCTATTCTTTAACTTAGGGCAGATCAACGGGTTACCTACAATTTACCATCATTTTCTACCCACAATAAGAATGCTGAATTCATTCTGTGGGGCCACCACAAAATAATATCTGTTAGATGATAATCAAACTCTCATCGTTGTATCTCAAGCCTACAATATTTCTCTTCAGCTCACTTCATAATCAATTATATCTGACCAGGACAGTATAAATCTCAACCACAATTTTTCATGTTACTTTTACACTTTGTTACCCTTTTTATTCTCCCAATAAATTGTAGATTTTCTTTCAAGAGTCCTCCATGCATAATTCATGAAGCAGCATTGAAAAAATTGCTTGTCCAGATTAGGAATCAAAATCATTGTTTTTAAAGGAAGCATTCCAAATAATATGTACATGCAACCATTATAGTAGCCTAGGTACAGTTAAGTTAATTGGTAGTTCTCAACTTAAGTTGTGTTTCCATCATTAATTCCAAACCCATCATGAATTATTTATGATTTAATAATTTAATTTAAAAAAATACAAGGCTTATTATCACAGATGATAGATTGGTCAACACTAGTTATTGAATATCATTACAAGGAGGCTTGAAAAAAATTATGTTTTTATACAGACCTAGAAGTAAACATGCCTCTTCCAATCTGCACTAAATTGACTCTAGACTAGATATTATTTGTCATAGCTTTAATTTTAGATGGTTAACTGGATTCACTACTTTGTCATTCCAGTAGACTTAATTTTCTTTTGTTCCAAACCCATCATCATCGTAAAATTTTTGTGTGACTAGTGTCTCTATTATTTGCAGCCATCAAGTTTGCTTACCACACCACTACATAAATTATCTCTCTATTGAAAATAAAATAGACAGTATTTAATTAAATTATTTTAATGATAGATGTGGTAAACTTGTCATGCTGCTTTTACATTGGAAAAACTAGATGACTCTCCTACAACCAATTAATGGTTTTAGCTTTTTTGTTTCTGATGCCTTTCTGTAAGTTTTAGATGTTCATATTCAGCTGTATATATCGGCACAATTGACCCAAATTATTTTGAATAATTTTTTCCATCTTAACAGATGAAAAATTACAGAGGGTTCTAAACGACTAACATGACATTTTAACAATATAAACAGAAAACCCTTAACATAAATGTATGATCCGTGCAAATGTGGTTAAATTAATAAGGAGTGTTGATAGTTTATTTTGATATAATTGATGGATGCATGAATCAAATGCTTTAACTATTGAAGTTTTCTTGTTTAATAATGCTGACTTATTTTATTAATATGCTTTTATTTTTATTAAATGTTTGTGAATTGATACAATTTGCATAAGATTTTAGAGTACTGATAATGCAATATGTTATTTAATATATTATTTTCTTTGAAAAATTATTATTTATGTATATTTTTGGAATTAGATTTTTATTTTCCATTCCATAGCAAACTGAGTATTTTTTATAAAACTTAAAATGTTATCAGCTTTGAGGAATTCTTTTAACGAATTTTCAGAAAAAGCTCAAATTAACTTGACCACATTCTGAGGAATACTGCAATAGATTACTGAATAGATATATTATTCAACTTAATTGTTTAAATATTTGCTTCTAGAAAAAAAAAAATCAGAATATTTCATTTAACCTTGCTCCATATGTAGAGCTTTGACAACCATGACCAAATTATAACACCTAATAATTAAGTTGAATTTTCAATTATTGTATAAGATATTTTAACTCTTTTCTTTTTTCTCATCCTCTCTTTGCTTTTGCTCTGATCACCATCCTTCTTCTTATGTATAAAATTTTCTTTCAAAATCTGAAAATTAGCGAGCTTACAGCAAAGTTGAGTTTAAGAGATTGCTTGCGACATGCGAGTGGAAAGAAGCCTGAGCGCTGGCACCCGCTAGCGGGTAAGTCTAGTTTAACAATTCCAAAACAATTAAATATTTCACTTATGCGCCCTTACTCCATTTTTAGGTTAAATGCTCACACATCCTCTGCAGAAGAATGAAAGTTCCTTCTCTTGGGTTTGCTGATGTTGCTGAAGTTGCATTTATGGCAGGACCGAAATCTGTCAGGCAGTTCTCAACTCTTGCAAGGTAAAGAGTGTAATTATGAGCATTTTTTATTTTTGGAATTTGAAGAACTTTATTTATTGTTTAGACCATCAATAATTTCATTGAGGAATAATCCTCGTCTTTACCCACCATTAGTTGTGCCTGGTAGGTTCATATTCAGGGTACAGTACCCACATTTATTTTGTTAGAGAAACTTGCGACTTTATTCGCATCAGTCTTTAAGATCAAAAATATGTCTACATTGTGCATTGTTGACAAGTAGATAACTAAATGGCAACAAACCACAAGCTAGGAATATAGCAGAAAGAGGCTATCGAAGCTGCAACTAAAAGTGTCTCTTCCTGATCTCTCAGTTACACACACCATGGTAATTGGTAGGTTAATCAACTTTAGTACTCATACCAAAGGTTTTTGCTATGATATGAGCTCTCTCATTAAAAGCATATGAAATATGCTAAACACACTTTCTATATTTTTTTCAATAGGACTATGAAAATTTGCTAATTCATATTCTTTGCATATTATTATTTTTGTTGTTCATAGGGCTGTGATAAATTCTTTCCTCGTTATTGATCTCCTTGGTTGTTGCTGTGTGTACATCTCGTTTGTCGCCAAAAATGCAAAAATGGTAAGCAATTTTAATTAATTATGTAATATATATTGTTTCTTTGCTGAAAAGTTAGCCTGGTAAATATTATGCATTTTCTTTAATGTTAAGTTTGGAAGAATTAACTTCAGATAAATATCATCTAGCCCAAATACAAATATATATAAACATACAATATAGTGTTTAATATGAAATAAATATTAACCAATATAAAATGTCTTAAAAATGGGACTCACCTTATATTTAAGTGCCCTTTTTTTACTAGCTGTATAAGTATTCCCGATTATTTAGTTTTATTAAAAAAACAAATAATGTGGGTAATTAATCCATCATGTTTTTGGTGAGTTGAAAAAGATTTATTAGCACTTAAATTATGTAAGATTTAGTAATTATTTAAGTTACACTTATCAAATTATTTAATTAATGCTGTTACTATGCCAAAAATTCTTCAATTTTATTTGGTTGATATATTGCAAAACAAATTTTTTAAATTATGCCCTTCAAATATGAGTTAACAAACTTTATTAAAATATTTCTGTTTCCAGGTTGGTGATGTTGTTTTTGAACAAGATGTAGATCTCCGATTCTACATGTTGGCACTCTTGCCACTACTAATTGCTGTTAACCTAATCAGAAACCTCAAATACCTTGCTCCATTTTCAATGGTTGCAAATTTCCTCATGGGCACTGGAATGGTCATCACATTCTATTATATCTTCAGCGATGGACTTCCATCGCTTAGTGACAGGCCATTCTTTGCTTCCTTTGAGACTCTGCCCATCTATTTCGGAACTGCCATCTTTGCGTTAGAAGGTGTTGGGGTGGTGAGTTTCACTACAGAACAATTTTATATTTATAACTAGGCTTTGCTTTTTTTTGCTGGAAGATTTTTGAAAAAAATTTCCCAGTGGAGAAAAAAGAAGACAGATTCTTTATCTGAATAAAAAAATTATAAAAGATAATATTAATTTATCAAAATAATTTATCCTTCTCATATGCCTAAGAGGGAATGAATTTATAAAATCTAGCTTCAGATTTCACTAACCTTGGCTTCCAAAACAAAAGCAAACTATTCAAATTTGAAGAATTTTCCACCCTGTACCTACATGATGTTCGTCTCGTCATGCTAAAAAATATATCTGTGAAACTAGATCAAAAATGAAGAACACTTTTTTCTATCTCGATCTATTGCCAAACATTTTTAGTTGGTAGGCTCATATTTATGTAGTTCCAGAACTTTTTTTGTATTTTCACTTACATTTCTCCTTAAATTTATACAAGAATCAGAATGTTGAGTATACCACTTGAAATCTTATTAAAAAAAGAATGTTTTTCGAAGTACATCGGCCGTTACAGAGAATTTTTCAGAAAATTGTACTTTTCATGTAGTTTCGCACATACACTTTTTTAAAATAGTGAACTGAACAACCTGTACTCATAATATAACTATATTACAATATATATATATATATGATTACAACTTATACTCGTACTAAGCATTAATTGTAATTTAAGGATTTTTTAAAAATTAGATTGAATTTTATATGTTAAAACACCTCAATTGAATTCTCAAGTAGTTTTTGTTGTAAGTTAAATTTAATTAAAATTATTATCATTTATAAAATCAAGATAATTTCAAATTACAGTTCATTTGTAAATATTTCAACTTCTTATTCATGATCAAAACAGCATAATTTATTAAACTATAACTTTTGTATGTTTAACACTACAAAGACACAGGCTGCATACTGAATGAGGAGGAATACATTTTTATGTTCGTTCATGAATGATACAACTTTTATTTACAGATATCAAATCAATTATCATGATTTTAAAATGTGGAACTAAAAATGAATATTATAATTAGTCCCCATTTGGCACAAATGTTGTTCATTTCTGTTTTTTAAAATGTTTAGAAGAAGGGCACCACCTCAAAATTTATTTTACCCCATATATCATTCATTTTCTACTTACAGTCATATTTTATTATAATATTCAACTATTACATATATCAGAGATATTTACATTGAATATAATAAACTCTGTGAAGGTACAACATTGGTTACATCATATTTTTATCACTGTCCAGTGTGAAATAATTTAAATAGAAAGTTATAATATAATATAAGTGCTCATGAATAACCAATTTACTAGGAAAAAAGTGATCAACTAAGAGAAATTATGGAAGTGAACTTAAATAAAGATACTAAATTGGTGAAAATAAAGCCTTCTGCAAGATTTCCTTCAGAAATAATGGAATAGGAAGAAGGTAGAGGGAAATATGAGTTATTTAAGTCTTAGAAAGGCTGGGAATGATACGAAAAAGGGTCAGTCGAGATTGGAGTTGACTTATTGCTTAATTTCAGGTTGAGATCATTCACTTTTGATGTAATCTCAAGTCACACACACTTCAATATAAAAACTATTGCCACATTTGGGCACAACAAATGAACAAGAACATAATATACGTATTCAGTAATATTGAAGACAGCTCAATTTCATTACAATGCTATGGCTTCCACTTACTCCAACATCCAGAAATCTTTATTTCTCATTGATTCGGATTCTCTGAATGGATTAATTACCTCTCATTTGTCGTCCAACAATTTAGAATTTTACAGCAATTATGCTACTACACAGTTTATGGGTACCTCTTTATATAAGTTGTTGGCACTAAATGGGCTGGGGTCAGGTATTATTAATACCAGAGGGCTGACAAGAATTTGGGATCCATTTATGCTTCTCACACAATTGCATAAAACAAAGATAAAATGACATCTTCCGACCAGAGATGCCAGGGGACCTCCACTTGAACTAATATTACAATAAGAAACTATCAATGGTCTAAAAAAAATTAAGGGCAAAATTGAAACTGATAATCAGTACATTGGTAATCCTAAGCAACAGTCTATACATGTTTGCATAATTTTATAGTATTCATTCCTTTGCTTAGTGATAATACAAATTATTTTGTGCTTATTTTTCATTAGTATTAATAATTATTGACAAAAGAAAAAGATTTGTCAGGAAGCTTGAAATGAGAAGAACCTCCCGAATAACCAAGGACAGGTTTGAGACCCAGGTTCCTGTCAAAATCTTTTATCTTTGGCTAATAATTATTAAAAAAAGTCAATACCGAAACTATAATTCATGATTTGTCATTATCCATTATGTTTATAGACAATGTATTTTATTAGTAAAAACCTGATTATATCAAGATAAATCAGGCTATTATGAAAACAAATCAGTTAATGTACTTATATAAGTAATAAATAAGTTACACCTTGTGTCAAGAATCACCAAGGAATGCACACATCGTGTCAACCGAGGTATGACCATAGTAATTTTTTTTTTTTTGGTTGGTTACTTGGCAAAACAACCTAGCTATTCTGAGACCATCCTGATTATAAGGAACTTCCACTTTAACTAATATTGCACAACAATAAGAACCTATCAATGTCCTCAAATAAAATGACCCATTAAGAACAATCTGATTATTGAAAGGGCTTGTATTATTAAAATGAAATACTGTGGGCATATACCTTCTATAGTTATTGAATTAATAAAAACACAACTGGCCATAAAAGAAGTCACAAAATAATCTCAGCTACCTCATTCTAGCTACAATAAATTCTATACATGTGTATTTACATAAAAATAAAAATACTGTTAATAATGAGTGGGAAGAAAATGTTGACAGTCCCTGTATAAGACCTTTTATTCCTTATTTCCTGGATAATGTAACAGATTAGGAAGGAGTATGAAAACATCTAAATTGTAATTTTGAAATTATTTAATCTATTAAGTTAAGAATTTGACATTTCAAATGGAACACACTAATTTTATTCTTGAATGCCCACAGCTAAATCTTACCTTCATATTTGATTTCAAATATTTTCAATATTATTCTAATTAAAGAACCACTTGTAATATTAAAAATATCAAAACTGTTTTCTATGCCTTGTGTTCGATTTGGAATATATAGTTAATTTGAGCTTTGCAGCATTAATGTGTTCTCAGGTTATGCCCCTTGAGAACAATATGAAAACACCAACTCATTTTATTGGCTGTCCTGGAGTTTTGAACACTGGGATGTCGTTTGTTGTGTCGCTGTATGCTGGAGTTGGTTTCTTTGGGTATCTGAAATACGGTGATGGGACCTTGGACAGTGTTACACTGAATCTGCCAAAAGCATTGTAAGTATGGTTTATTCAGTCATATTAAATAATGTTAAGTTACTACTTGCTTCAAGTAGTACAACTCGCTACTTGATTCAAGCATCTACCTTAAATAAAGCTAAATTCAATCCTTATTTTGGATCTTAGTAAGAACTTATTTTCAGATCAAGAAAAAAAAATATTGCCTCTAACTAAGTTTAACTGTAGATTGAAAAATCAAGTAATTTTAAAATCAAACTGTTTTAACTAGTGAAGGAGAAGCAAACAACCTTTTTTTTTTTTTTTTTTTTTTTTTTTTTTTCTAAACCCCATGAAGTTATACAATGAAAATATTAAAAGAAACTTTACAAATTTCTCCTTATCCTGCTATGCACAGATGCATTTTTTATATTAAACAACACACAGACCTTAAGTATACCCTGATTTAATAAACCACTCCAAGACCCATATTAAATTTGTGGCTCTGGATAATATATGGATAAGTTGAGTTAACATCAAAACAAGATAAGGCTTTGTTAGCCTTACATTGATTTTGCATGCATTTCGTCCTGAATGAAAAATAAAGAGTTTTTATCAAACACATAATTTACAAGAATGCTGCAAAATTATAAAACATTGCCCCCATTCGACTTACCAACTTACTCTCTAGAACCACAGAAGTATAGGGTAAATAATAAAATATAGCATACTGAATTTCAATAATTAATTTTAAATAACAGAAGGTGATGGCTTAAAAGTTGTACTGCTTATAAAAAAAAAGTTATATTTACAAAACCAATGAATGAATGAATTTAATTAATACTCAGTTTTAAGTAGAAGTCTATTTTTTTGAAAATGTCATCAAATACCTATAACTAAATATTAAGATACAATTTAAAATTTGAATCCACTAAATTTGGTATAAACTTACTAAAACCTAGTTTTCTTTGTTGACTTGTTTCTTTTGGTACCATTATTTATCATATTAACTGGTTCATAAAAACTAACTTCAAGCTGGTTGGATCATAAAATGAAGCATATACCCCCCCCCCCACATGGTGAATAACTTTCCTTTCCTTTATGGATTTCTTCAAAAAATGAAATCATGTCTTCAATTTAAGAATATGTTATTATTTTATAAATGTGGCTTCTTATAATAGATTTTGACTTTTTTTTATTGCACACAAAAATTAATTTTAATTTTGGATTCAAATTAGTGTTTTAATTAAAATTAATCCTTTTATAAATAAGAAATGACTATGAAATACCATTACTATAAAGAGAGGTAGTAATGTGTTAATGTATATCTGCTTTGTCTTCAAGGCTGGCGCAGTCTGTGAATCTCATGATAGCAGTGGCTATTTTCCTCACTTATGCCCTTCAATTTTATGTTCCAATGGAAATTATCTGGAAGGCACTTAAGCACAGGTTCACATCACGTCCCTTGTTGGCTGAGAACTCCATCAGGATCACCCTAGTCATTGGAACATGTAAGTATTATATTTTTCTTATTAAAGCCAACTATTTTATTAAGTTGTTGTTTAATAATCACAATAAATCAGTATCTATTATTTATGTTCATAAAAAATATTACAGTTTAAAGCTAAGTCACTAGAATATGATATTTCTCTTACTTGTTGCAAACTAATGTTTCTGTTTATCACTCTCCGCAGTGATAATATCCTGTAATATTGCTGCCAACAAATTATTTTATTAAGTGTCTTTCCAATGTTCTATGAAACATTGGATTTCCAAATATAGACTAACAACCCCATGAGAAAAAAGAAAATGCTTTGCCTTTTCATATCTGTGTTATACTGCTGGCATTAATAAAAAATGTATCCATTTAATTTATTATGTGTAATCTAATATATTTATATACAACTTATCATAAATTTTATATATTTTAGTGGCTGTTGCGATTGCTGTGCCCAACATTGGACCTTTCATCTCTCTAGTTGGAGCCGTTTGCCTGTCTACCCTTGGTCTTATGTTCCCTTCGTTCATTGAACTTGTAGTCCTCTGGGAATCAGGCCTTGGCCGCTTCAACTGGATCCTTTGGAAAAATCTTTTCATCATCTCTTTTGGCGTTCTTGGTTTTGTAACTGGAACGATCACCAGCTTACATGAAATGTCACACGCCAAATAAGTCGACTTTCCAAAAATTATTTCCTTCCGACTTATTCTTAATTTTTTTACTAGAATTCATCATACTCTTATAGTAATTTTATTGCCATTACAGTCAAATGTGTATATGTTGCAATATCAGTTGATATTTCACTGATGCTTTAACAAGAGATGTCTAGTTCCTAGAATTATTTATGACTACTTACTTAAGTTTATTTAATAAAAATTTGAAAAAGAGGTTTAAAAACAATGAAATTCTATTTAATAATTAGTTTAAATAAAATAGATTGTCTTTTGAACCAATAATTGTTTATTATTTTTTGAGTATTTATTTACTTAAAAACAAATTAAATTATTTAAAACATTTTTAAATTAACAAAAAGATGATTAGCTTTCAAGCTAGACATCTCACTAAAGTACAAGTGCAGTGATTAATCATGCAATAATTTAAAAAAAATGTTTCTAAATAACAACTTAGGAGTAGACACATTCCATGATTCAAAATTTTACATATATTATTTTGTATTTATAAAATTCAACAGTCAAATTTTCACTGCACTTATACATAAATTATTTTATCAAATATATATAGTATTTTATGTAAGATTAAGGTCCATCTTCAAGATGGCCTCAAACAGTCACAGTATTTAATAATTTTTAAGTCAAGTGTGGTCTAGTCTCCTCTAGACGCCACAAGAATCAACTGAGTTGTTGTGGTTTTGTGATATTCTTAAATTAAGATTATTACAATCGCTGTGAAGTATCTCTTTCAGAGTGAAGCTGAAGTATTTAAAAAAGGTTACTAAGGAAGAGTGGAATAGAGCGAAAATTTTTCAACGGTTTTTATTTAAATAAGGATTCCTATCGTAGTTATATAAACAAACAAAAAAAAGATATAATAGAATATTTATAAATATATATATATATATATATTTATTTATATATATATGATTAGTTTAGCGGATACTGCTGCCTTACAATGCAAATCACAGGCTGTGAGTGCTATTTAAGGTGAGGAGTATTTAAAATTTAAATTATTTTAAAATAATATAGATTTCAGACTAGAATCTTTAGAAACCTTTCACGGGGAAAAGTAGTATTTGATGTTTTGAGTCTGGTGCTTATTTTCTTCTCTTCTATGTTATTAGATACTTAAAAAAAATCATAGAAAACTAAATTCAGTTTATTATATCCTCCTATTGTTATTTGGAAAACGTTTATGTTATTGCCATAATAGTTGAGCATACTACACATGGGAAGTGTGTCCTGTTGGTGTTGAATGGTATGTGTGATTCTTTTGTAAATATCGTTTCATTTTGAATTAATTGTTAATTTATTTTGTATGTTTTTAGTAATATACTGCATACAAAAAGTAGATGTGATTTAACATAATACTTATAGTCTTCCTTGTCTCAGAGGTCATGTTATTTTACTTGAGAAAAATGGATTCATTTCTGAAAATATAAGGGCGCTTGCCGTACTTCTTGAATAAAATGAAAAATTTGGTACCTTCATTTTCATTAGATTTTTTTGAATTACTGAAAAGCTAAGAAAAAAAAAATGTGCGAAGACTGAAAAAAAAGTGAGAGAATTGTACAAAATATATTTTGGTATTTGTTGTGAAAATATTATTTTAAATAGTTTTACCTGGTAAAAAAAAAATATGTTATGAGATTCCTTATTACCAGGTTGAATAATAGAAAATTGTTTTCTGAGACAGGTATTATTTATTAATGTAATGAATTATAGTGAGACTATTTATAGTTTATTGACTAATATTTTGTGAATTTATATACCTGTAAAACTTCAAATAGTTTTATTTTGTGTTATAACAATAAAAATAAACCAAAAAAAAATAATAAAATAATACAATAGGGACAATAAACCAAAGTTGAGAGATCATACAATGTTCAGTGCGTCAGAAAATAAATTATGAAGTACATAATTGTTTTGAAAAAATCTTATTGATCATGTAAAAAAAAATTATTGTTATAATTTGGAGTATTTTTTTTTGTTTTATAAGAATTCAGCTATAGCATTCATAATTTTACCTGAAAACTTGAATTTATAATGGAGAAGAGAATTTACATAGAAATTATGATATAAGCTACAAAAAATTAATCACTACTTCAATGAGATTTTTTTTTTTAAATCTTGAAGAAATTTGTTTTCTCAAACATGAATATTTTCTTAGCATTATATATCCACAAGCTTTATTTAATTCTGAATTTTGTAATTGATTAAAATGCATGTCTTTTTATTTTAATGTAAAACCAGTTGTATTATGTTCCTTGTAAATGTTGGTAATTTGAACTATTTCCTTTTTTTTATATATACATTACAAATAAAATCTTACCAAAATATTTTTACTGGAGTTCTTTATTAATTCCTTTATTTGTTCTACCACTTAAAGATATTCATGACAAAGGAGGATTGCCAGTAAGTAGACATTACGTTTTTTAGAGATAAAAGTTAATAATAACGCACACAAATTGAATGTTCCTTGACTCTGCACTGTCGAAGTCTAAACTCAGGATGGGTGTAGGCTTAAGGAGCATGGTTCCTACAAATTACTTTCTCTGCAATTTTGGCTTCCCACAACTTTGTATTTCCATTTCACAAAAGGTTTTGATGAACATTTGATAATGGCAATAAAGCTACATAAGCCCTTGTAAAATAGAAAACAAACTTGTGGAAGGACAAAATTCGACGTTTTTTACTTAATCTCAACCCACAACCAGGTATTAAACCATAATTACACTCTCCTTGCTAACACCAATGACCTTGTTGTATTAGGAAAATGCAGTCAAAATAACTTTAAATAACATTTCAACAACACTTAAAATAAATAAATATCATTAAGAATAAGATCAGAATTGAAAAGGTGGGGGAATGGAGTGCACGACTTAAAATTTAGAGGTTAGGAAAAGCACAAGATATTAAATAAACTGGAGCTCACCTCATCGAAACTGAGTTAATAGATACAAAATTCTTAGTATGAATCCAGGCGGTGGGTAGACTCTGTAACTGCATCAGACGAGGACTGATAAATATGGGGGAAATATTAAAAGATACTAAGTTTAGAGAGTAAAAAAGTACCTACTCTAGTGAGCCTTGGTGTTTGAACTCTAAACATAAAAGCCATATGCCAAAATAGGTTTCTGTGAAGTATTCCGGTCGAGCCCTAAGGTTATTTTCATTAAGCCTTCTTCTTACAGTCCAAATGGAAACATTTTGGATTTTCGTTATGAGATTTTTTATTTCATTTCCGATGATGCTACGGTTTTGCAAAGCCAGGTGTTGGATGTACCTATCGTCTCTTTCTGCTGTACATCAAGCCGTTTCTTCTTGGGTGAAGCCTCGTCTCCCTAAATCACTTTAGAGCCCTGCCTATTGACAAGGATGTACACCCAGTCTCCTGGCTACTTCACACTGCCTGTATCCTTCCTCTATCAACGTCACAGCCTTAACTCAATTGCATTCACTTAAATGCCTTACTGGGCCCATTGAACCAAATTAAAAACGTTTATAAAGAGAAAGAATGAGTGAGAACAAATTTTATAATGTGTAGATTGGATGGATCAAATGCTACTCTCTGTGAAAAAAGGATTTGAAGAGTAAACAAAGCATTACTCACGGTTTATATCTTCACTGAGATCACCTGATACCAACTGTTCAATATCAAAATAAAAGCGGAAGATAATTTATTTCATTTTAACTAAAAACTATTGAGTGGTCATGTCTCTAAGGAGAACAGGGGGACTCAAAGGTCCACAGAAGTACAGGAATTTGTTAAAGCCCTCATGTAGTTTATAATGTTTTGTTCAAAAAACAGTACTGTATAGAATTAATTAGGTCACTAAATTGCTAGGCTCATCTTGTTTTCCTTTTCTTCCTTCTTTTTATTACAGTAAAATGTCACACGTTCATATTTTTACCTTAACCAACTATTAATAATGTTTAATTCATGAATAAATCTCA
The DNA here is from genome assembly GCA_930367205.1 of Acanthosoma haemorrhoidale. Lineage (NCBI taxonomy): Eukaryota > Metazoa > Arthropoda > Insecta > Hemiptera > Acanthosomatidae > Acanthosoma > Acanthosoma haemorrhoidale. The sequence continues at coordinate 152,881,931 of OV884011.1, read as the reverse complement.
ATTCCTCAGTATCTTTTACTACTTTGCACCTACTAACATTTTAAATATAAATACAAATTATATTCAGGATGGTAAATGTTAAGATTGGTACGTGACTGAGATTAACACAATGCAACTAGGGTTCGTACACTAAGAGAATGCCGTTGAAATTTGTAAGAAAAAATTTACAAGAGAAGTCGTAAGTTGAAAGATCGGTGACGTTGGTAGGTTGGTACACAATGAGTTAGTAAGGTGGGTGGGGGTGAGATGTAGAGGAACCTTAGCTAGTCGTGACCCATTACTTAGAGGCATTATCATGGCGAACGCACAATAGCAGCTCATTCAGGCTAGTGCCTTCTATGAGAATTAAGGAAAGAGGAAAACGTTTTGGATTAACTTAACTTCATGTTAAAGATTTAAATATGAAAAAAATATAAATTTTGTTGTTACGCAGTGAAGCGATAATGTTTCCCTATTTCTGTGAATAATAACCCATCATATATGGAATTATTAGTCTGGACCAAAATTATATATATTATGACATGGATTCAAGTCATGAAATTGACTCGATAAAAAAAAAGTTAATACCTTACTGGATTTTAAATATATATTTAATACTGATATTTCAAATGTTTATAAAATTTAAAACATCTTTTTAACATAATTATAAAATTAAACATAGAAAAAAAAGCATAAAAAGTAAATTCCCAAGATTTCTTCTGGGTAACATATGAAATCAACTTTCGTTTCAAGTGCAAATATAATATATACCCTTATAGCAAGGGACAGCATTGAAGTACTAATGGTTCAACAATTGTTGCTTAAGACCACATTTTTCACAGCACTTGTTACAGGTATAAATGAAGTCATCTCTGGCTCCTGTAAAAAATATTACTGTACTAGAGTAGAGGTAACTGCTAATCATATATTACAGCAATAATTAAGCAATTTAAACAAAAAATAAAACAAATATCTTTTTTGCAGACATCTTTTACTAAATATTTTAAAATGTATTAGTAGTAGATATATCCAAGGAAGTTGTTACTTGAAGTCGATTCAGCATACATAGCAAATGTGTCAGGATTTGTGCTAGCTGGCCATCTAAACTAACCAAGAAAATGTGGAGACAGCTTAACCTTCGAAGATGAGGTTTAAGAAGCCATTTGTAAACTGAAGAAGGATAAGTTCAGGCCCAGATAACATCCTTCCAAATGTTATACTATGCGGTCGTAGATATCTATGCAGATCTACTGAACCCACTACTTTAAAAAATATGAGTCAAATAGGATGTTCATAAGGCTGGAAGAAGGGGCTTATAGTGAGCCTCCCACCCAAAAACTGAGATGACTAGCTAGCTGTGCAATATCACTCTCCTGTCTATTTCCAGCAAGGTCTTCTGCAGAATAATTCTAAACAGAATTCTAGAAGCTGGTCTCAGAAGATGTAGAAGTTGTGTAAATCATTTAAACCCACTTCAAATACCCTTTTATTTTGACATTTGTTAACATTGAGAAAGCGTTTGATGAGCTAGAACCTCATTTGGGAAATGGTTTTAAAATGCAGAATTCCTACAAAGATCACCAAAATCATCTATGTATACATATTAAAAATGCAAGTTATAATATAATATATGCAGGGTTGAAGGATGAGTATATTGAGATGTATCGAGGTCTCATTATCTCACATGATTAAAATGGGATGAACCACTAAAAAGTATTGTTGGATGGAGTTTCAGAAGGCAGGAGCGCTGATGGTGAGCAGATGTCGTAAGAGTGGAAGAGTTGAGAGAAGAGAACTCGAGAGGAAGACAGAAGATTTAATGTAGGATGTTTGTTTTTGTTTTCTTTTTTTTTTGTATGAGAGCGTTCTTAAATGTTAATGTATAATATAATAAATTTTGTAGTTATGAAAGTCTGCATAGTGTTTGGTCCCGGTTTTAAATAATCAATAGATTAGATTAATATTAATAAATATTGTATGAAGGTTTAAATGGTTGAGTTGATATAAATACCTTGATAAGAAGAGAGGCATTGTATAATTTGAGGGCCCCCTCCGGGATACCAAACAACAGATTTTCAAATAATTGAATTTTATTTATTTTATATTGAGTTTTTTTTAGACAATTAGGATGACTGATGCAATCATGACCAGGTCCAAATCTCCAGACTTGGAGGAATTGGTAAGGATGTTGGAGAAGATATCTGATAATCAGAAAGAACTTATAGACCAAAACAGGGATTTAGAAAGGAAATTTGGGAAACAAATCAGGGATTTCCATAAGGAAATGAGTTCGAAGGCTGATCATTTGAGAAAAAATTTGCAAGGTGAGATAAATAAAGTAGCAAATTGTATAGGTGAAAGAATGGGCTTGTTGGAAACTGGAGTAGAAAAACCTACGAGGGGAAATAGGTAAAAAAATTAGTGGAATGGTTGAAACAGGAGATGACGATTTAGAGATTATGATTGGCAATAATAAGGAAGAAATTTTGGGAATGAGTATGGATCGAATAGACCGGGTAAAAGAGGAATTTAATAAGAAAAGGTTAACGTATCTTGATGAGAAGTTAGACGCAGAGGTTGGTAGTATCACAAAACACCAACAGTTAAATAATTTCCAAGGAGAGTTGAGAATGGTTTCAGAAAGCAGGTTTAAGCTCGGGGTGGAGGAACCGCCTGAAGATAATGGGTCTTGTGTTGATGTAAACAAGTGTTAGCAGAGTCCGGAACCATTTCATGTAGGATTAACTGGGAAGACAGATCTACATTACAGTTGTAAAGTGTCTTCCAATAGGGACTTACGGACTTTGACAGTTGATAGTGACCATATTATATAATTATTATATAATCACCATGGACGGATATAGCGTTCAACAACGCGTGCAAATGATAAAATTGTTTTATCAATATGGGTGTTCTGTTCGGGCAACGTTCCGCGCACTTTGCCCATTTTACGGTCGCCATAACCATCCTACTGAGAGGACTATTCACAGTGGATAAATTTGAGTCCACTGGTTCAGTTAACAATCAACCAATACCCGTACGACGACCAAACGCAAGATCTGCCGAAAGCATTGCCGCTGTCCGTGAGAGTGTGCAGGAGGATTCGAGGCAGTTGATTTCGCGTTGCTCACAAGAACTCAGTCTTTCGCAGACCACAACTTGGCGAATTTTGCGTCATGACTCGGGTCTACACTCGTACAAAATTCAACTGACCCAGGAGCTGAAGATAAACGACCATAGATAACGATGTGTGCTCGCTGAATGGGCCCTGGAGCAGTTGGAAACTGACCCTAGTTTTCATCGAAAAATCATTTTCAGCGATGAGGCCCATTTCTGGATAATTGGGTACGTCAACAAACAAAATTGCCGAATTTGGGATTATAACAATCCACATGAGATCCAAGAGTGTCCAATGCATGGGCTGGCAGCGTCATCGGTCCATATTTCTTTTAGAACAATGTTGGCCAGGTCATCACCATCAACGTTGAGCACTGTAGGTCGATGACTATCTACTTTTTTTTGGCCTGAATTGGATGATATGGACACCAATGAAATGTGGTTTCAACAGGACGGCACTACATGCCACACACCTCATGTCACATTGAACATTCTACACAAGCGATTTGAGGGCATAGTCATCTCACGTGGAGGTGATGTGAACTGGCCACCAACATCGTGCGATTTGACCACGTTAGACTTTTTCTCGTGGGGTTTTCTTAAGTTGGAGGTCTATGGGAAAAAGCCACAAATCACAGCGGTCCTCAAAGCCAACCTAACCCATGTCATCGGTCAAATTCAGCCTGATTAATGTGCCAGAGTCATGGAAAATTGGACATTTTGGATGCGCTCCACCCAGCAAAGCCACAGTGGACATTTGCACGATGTTATAGTCCATACATAATGGCATCAATAGTCCTTTCAAACGAATAAAAAATTTTGATGATAGCTCACACACACTTTGTTTTATTTAAATTTAAAGATAGGAAGCGCTTAATGAAAGACCCTATACAAAGTATACATATGACGACCTTTATTTTAGAAATAGACACTTGAAGTGTTCCATATCTTGATATGGGTGCATATTTTATTGATAATTTAACTAAATTATTTCTACTTAAGGGAAAATATATGAATTTTGAAAACTTTATTCTTTATCATTTAAAGGGTGAAGCTGAAAGTTCTGTAGTCTAAAAAATAATTATAGTCTAACCGATAGAAACACAGTTAAATTCAGATATCAAATCTGATCACGAGCAAAATTATATATTGATAGTATTCGTGTAACAATTATAGTCTAACCAATAGAAAGACATTTAAATTCGAAGATCAAATCCGATCACGAGCAAAATTATATATTGATAATATTCTTGTACATTATCACATCACAGCTCCCGGAATACATATGTATATTTTATTTAGGAGGATCCTAAATTATGGGCGATTTGCTCAAGTCAATTTTTTTTTTCTCAATTAGAAAATAATGTTCCGGAGGTTTGGACATACTCTGGTCATATACACCGTGTAACATGTGTTAATACTCTATTATAGACAAGTTGAATAGTCCTTTAATGGATAAAACATTAATTAGTGTATTGTTGTTAAAGGTTGTATAAAATCTTGGATGTTGATTCATATAAATTATGTAAATTTGTTTTTGTTTTTTTTGTTCTTAAATCTTATTATTCAGTCATTATAAATATTATAATCAATATGCTATAATCTGATGTTTTCATTTACTTGTCTTAAGCAGAATTAAGTTGAGAGTTCGAATTGAATTGTATGTAATTATAATAATTTTATATGTAATTGGTTATACGGTTTATTCATGTTAGATAACTTATTTAAACAATTATAACCGTCTCGTGATTATCTTATGCTCTCATATTATAAATGTAATTTATGCTGCCCCATAAAAAGAAGTTGGTGGCTCCTGATTTCACTTTTGCTTCCCTGGACCGCGTACATGATAGCATGAAGCCCCGATTAAAAAAAATAAATTACCTTTCACAGGGTTCTCTACAACTGTTGGAGTGGTGCTTATTTGCTGAAGGATGACACAAAAGATTGCAAGTATGGCCACATTTAAGCTTTGCTTTGCAGGGTGTATTACAGCCACCGTCTTTAACCTTTTTAAAATCTTCTTTATTGGTGACAGCTGTTATTGTTTGATGGTTATAGCATACCAGCTCAATGTTTTTATCTGAAAAAGAAACATTGTAGATAGATTGCTTGATAGTTTATTTATTTATTACAATGGATACCCCACCTATAAAGACATCGGTTGTAATGACAAACTGGCTATAGTGACTAAATAGTAAACAATGACCTTCAGAGCAACATCAACAAGCAGGGTATTGATACTAAAATATTTTATCAATATTATATAAAGAAATGCTTGAACCAGTCATGCATAACTGATTTTTTTTATCAAACAAGTTTAATAATCTTAAATGTTCAATCTCTGTGCTTTATTCGAGAAATTTTGTTTGAAAAATAGTGTAAAAATTACAAAATTATTCTACACATGCATATGTATGAAAATCTGTATAAAAAATATGTAAATTTCATTCTTTCAATAAAGCAAAAATAAAGACTTTTGTTTTCTACATTTCTTTAAAACTTCCCTCTTCTACAGTTGGTATTGGTTATAACAAACACTGGCTATTACAACAAAAACAGTCAAGCCCATTGAGGGTCATTATAAACGATATCCAACATATTTAATTTAAAATATCAATAAAGACCAAAATAATGTTTAGTTACACAAAACAATTTATTATAAATACAACTTATCTATTAAAACAACTGTTAGTTGTTTTTTCAAGAATAAATTAGATCTTTTTAAATATACATGGTAATATAAGGAAGAAATAAGAAAAGTGATCTATGTATTTGCAGAAGCAACGAATCCTAATGAAACATTCTTTCTAATAATCAACTGTAATAAAACCTCCATAATCTGACATAAACTACCAGATACAAACAAATTACAAAGAAAGATCACATTTATGTATGTAAATTTAAAATTTTAGAGTTAGTTGCACTATGAATGAATCCACAGAGCAATACCTTATGAAGATTGGCAGAAGATAGTTGTCATAGTCGGTAGTTAGCACTGAGGATCGTTGGCACTAGATATGTTACATCCCAACCTTAATTTTAGATTTCTGAAGCGGATTTTTTACATCCTTATGCATGTTGCTACTAATTTATACTCACAAGGCTGAATGAACCCTGACCAGACACATCCCCCAAAGAATAAATCCTAGGGGGAGCTAGGAATCGAGCCCAGGTATCCGGTATTAAAATTCAGCACGGTAGGTAACCATTAGGTGACAGCAGTAATCAGAAATTAAATTATTTTCTGTGACTTGTAACACCTAAGAAAAGATGAGTATTTTTATCAAACGACAATGAAGAATTTATATCTTGGTTGGGCCACTCTTTAATCAAGTTCTCGAATTTCCTTCTAATTCTTCTGTAACTGCATTCTCCCTTGAATCAGGAAAAAAAAAAGGATGAGTTGGTCATATTTTTTAACTAAAAAGAACCAACTCTAAGTGGTTTCAAGTTTGTTTTTCCTGCAGGCCATTCTGACTATAATCCCCATCATGAAATTAGAAGCTTGGGATGAAGGGGATACTTGGCACTGTGTTGCCACATAAGGGCGGGCAGGGAACTAGTCAATAATTTGCTTATTACTTAATGATTGAAATTATTAAAGTAAAGGGATCATTTGGATTAAGAGAAGTAGTGCACAGAGATACAACAGGGCTTGCTGTGTATTGCGGGTACTCGCACTTCTGATTTCATGACGACCACTATAGCTATAAGTTTTTTTCCTAAACGACCTCTTGATCAGATTTTAAAAAGATGACTTCCAGAACAAAAAATGAATGATAAAATACAAAAAATATATTTTGAAAATGTCAAAATTACTGAGTAGGTGCAACAAAACTATCTGCAATAATGAAACATTTTTCCTTAATTTTCTGATGTCACCAATAGATATTATTTGTTTAGGGTTAAACAACATAGGAAACCAACAAAGGATAGTAGGGTGGTCAATAAAATTGAATTCTGACAATGTTTCAGGATATTCTTTTATCTTCAAACCACATATAGTTTATCAGGGCATAACTTGCCTTATCCTTATATTTTTCAAAAATGGAAGTACCTTATAATACAGTCATCCCTTAACATATGAGTCTATCTTCCTACATAAATAGGGAGGTTAGCTTTTATGATGGCCCACAAAAACACATGCGATTTGTTTTAATGTATGTTTTATGATTATTTTTAATTATAATATGTACATAATTTATGATAATTTATTAAAAAATATAAATTATATTAATTAAATAGATTAAAGTTTAAATTAATTTTTGCTAGTAAATAGATAGTAAAAAATAGTTTGCAATTGTTTGACTGATTGTGTATGTGCCTTTTGAGGTTCAATGTATGGGGTCTTCATGGCCTGGATTTCCCTCTTAAACTTCAAACTTCGAAACAGAAATGAGTCATATTCAATTTTGAAAACCTCACTTATATTCTTATAACTCTCATTAAATCAATTTTGTGACTGATGGAAAATGTCATTTCCTATTAACAAAAAAAAATCATTTTTGTCAAAAAGGAATGATCTTTTCAATGGTTTTTTAAGTTAAAAGTTAAAAATTCAATTTTAAGATTAGCTATGCCTACATAAAAAAACTATATAAGATGGGATAATATCCTAAAATGTCAGCAAAATAAAAATTTTGTTGACAAGCAAACTGAGGAAAGTTCTTGTAACAAATATTTGGATGTTGTTTACTTGTATCAGATAATTTTCTGAGACTCAAGTAGCCCTTGGCTTGTCCTGACTACCTGTTAAGATTTCAGAAAAATGCTGGATTACTGCATATGCATCAACATCAGGTAGTTGGGAGTGCACTGTACTTGAATCAATTATACATCAGTATAAAATGCATATTAATGATTATAAGTGTGATACCTATTGCATTTTGTTGTTTTAAAACATTATTTAATGATGACCACAAATCTGAACTATTGATCAGTGCTTTCATGTTTCCTATAATATAGAGTCCACATTTGGCCCTCGAGAGAGCGACATTTATTTCGTTGTTAGACAGAGGAGATTGGCTGCACACAAATGATAGGAGAATGATCATATTTTCCTGCCCTGAATAACTGTCAATCATTTGAATTTCTATGTTTTGAAGACAATAAATGCCTTTAGCAGCCTGTAAAAAAACAAATAAACTGTTTTATGTTAAAAGGGGTAAAACAAAATGAATTGAGTATATATAAAAAAGAAATAAGGCTAAATGTTCCTAAATAAGAAATAATATACATTACCCTTCTCATATAATTCTGCTGGTAAGTATATGGTGTCAGAATAGTGATTTCTCTTGTGGAGTATCCCTGCTTGATGAGGTAGACTGCTAGAGCCAACATTATATCTCCTTCATATTTGTTACGGTAATTTGGAAATGCTTGTGAATTCAACTAAAAATTAAATTATTAAGCTTTCTCCTTAACAAAGAATGATCTAAAGTAGACTTAGTTAAAATGGGTTACAACTAGAAGGTAGAACAGAAAAAGTATAAGGCTTATGATAAGGCAAGTAGTCAAATGCCCATAATTATTCAAGCGTTATTTGCCAGCAGGTATCTAATCTGTTGTGTTTTTGAACCAGTTGAGTTGATGGTACATTTGCTCTTGCAGACAGAGCCATCCTCAATCATCAGTTCCACAAACAGAAGCTGAATTTCCTACCATACAACAGTTCAGTGGCCCAGCAGTGGTTTTGTGTTTTACTTCAGTTCAGAACAGAGATTGATCTTTTTGTCACTGAGACAAGTCACTATATTTCTAAGCTCAATCTGCAGTTCCACCAGTTTTTCAAATCTTTTTGGATGTGCAGTACTCATTTCCATATTTTAAAATTAATTTGACTTTAAAATCGAGGAGCCCTACTTTACAAATGTTTAATCTGCTGTGTGCTGGCCACAGCCAAAAAAAATTATTGGTACAAATGTCCAAGCCTCAAAAACAATAGAACAAATACAACCTGCATGAGTCGTAATATAATTACCATATACATTGCCATTGTTTATTTGTGCTTATCTCTTTTATTAATAAATACCTAATGTACTAATTTTGTACCAATAAAGTTCATTTTATAATTCGGTCAATAGAAATTAATGTTTTAGCCTTATTTCTATCCATGATGGTAAATTTTGTTGATGCGGTCCAAATATCGCTGCCTGGGTGGCACTGGTACAGGTGTTACTTTGAAAGGGACATACATGGCGTTACATATATGGTGTTACATTGGAGGGTTAAGGAATTATAAAAATTATTACTTTTTCTTCATCTTCTTCATGGTCTATAAAGAACAAATTCTTATTCATTCCTTTAATATTAGGCAATCCAGTCATTTTAGGGTGATTCGTCAGGACAGGATATATAGCAGGGGAAAGAATAAAAGCTATCTCAGGTCTCATTCTCCTCTGTTCAGTTAGGGTGCAACATTTCATTCCATTTCCAACCATACGCTCAAACAATGATACATCCAAGTTGTACTTGTTTGATGAATTTTTGTTAGCTACTTTAGGTTGAAGCTGTTTATGATCACCTGTAAATTAACCGAGTTGTAATTAGCTGGTTTAAACAGTTACATAAGCATTAAAAAGCAATTATTTCTCAGTGAAAATTCAAATAAATGAAAAATGCTTGGTTACATCCTTTAATACCAAGTCTAAGGATAGAGACTCTACTTTCAAACAGTTGCAAAAATGATACTGTGAATTTTAAAGCTATATTGGGCTATACTGTATTTTAACTTTTAGATATTTATTTAATATACACATATATTGTAACAATGTTCTTATGATCAAATTAAATTTATTTATTAGAATTAAGTTAATTTTAAGAAAGTGAGTTTTCTGTTGAAATAATGTGTACAGAAATCATACGATGGACCTCAAAATATAAAACCACGTTTCAAGGCCCTTCTAGAAAAACTAGATAAGTATGTTGGGGGATGGGTGGTGTAGGTAATAAATTGCAGGGTGGGGGGCAAAGGAGGGGTGTTACAGGAGACAGAGGGGTCTATTATTAGATAATAGAGCTTTCCTGCATTCAGTGAAATTATTTAAAACCAGTTGGACAGTGTGTAATCTCACCACAGTTAGAATTAGCGTAGGAGACCCCAAAACTTTCTGATCCCCTCCCCCATAGTTCTCTGTCAAACCGCCAACAGACCAGATGAATGGAGGAGTAGGCCGCTAAGTCATCATTGAGTCAACATCAAAAAAAGACTGGAAGAAAGAAAGAAGAAAATGTGAAGATGGGGGTAGTCTAAGACACCTTAAAGCTGTCAGTTGAAGAAGTTACTACCTAGTATGAATTCCAACAGCATAAAAATCTCCAGAAGTGGTTGGAGCTAGTCCTATTTCTGTAGACAAGTTTGCCATACTTGGGCACTGTGCAGTAAGTCCAGTGGGTTACAGCAACAAAAAAAACATGTTGTCGATTCAGGAGACACCACACGACTGCAGTAAAGCTATTACAAAGTTCAGGGAAAGATGAAGGTGAAGAAGATGAAGCAACGATGCTCCAAATACAATACTGCCTCAATGACCTCCTGTAGGATGATCATATATGGTCAATGGCCAATAAGCATATATGATGTATGAGGTGATATGATGACATGAGACAATACAAGGTAATACAAAGAAATAAGGGGTATGAGGGCCCTCACATTAAAAATGCTTGACCAACACAATCACAATTGACAAATCATCAACATCTCTCTTCTCAAAACAATTCCAAAACTAACAACCTCTCCTTTATGTCATATATAAACAGCTGCCCCCTCCAGTAAATATAAACAACTGAAGTCCTGGCATCTCTCTCAGTTGTTCTCATTACTGACATATTTCCTGTTGTTACATCCACATTTTTTTAATTTAAACTTTTTATGATTTATTTTATATAATAAAATAATCCTTCTCTCAAATCGCTTGTTAAAAATAACATTACAATATATTGTTGTGGTGATATTATGGGCTCATAAAAAATAATGACTAAAAAAATAATATTGTGTCACTGTTTAGTCAGTTGGTCAAACAAGTTAAAAACACAACTGTAAACCTTTTATTTTATCCTTTTGTCTGTTTACTGTTTGTTAGTTAATTCTACTTATCTCAAGTTAGATAATTATTATTCTGGAAAACCCTAAAAAAAAAAAAAAAAAAAAACTGTGGGCAATGGCTACCTTAAATAACAAAATTAAAGATCTTTAGCAACACATAGAAATTCCAGGTACATTACCAAAATTTAACGCTCCACGTAATGAAAGGCAGAAGATGGCAGCTAAAAAAATGTCAACAAACACCTCAAAAACATAAGTTTGAGTGACAATGTGACAGTCTTAGCTTTATGAACAAATAATTATGTCACAGTAATGAAATAAATAATCACTTATGTTTCATTATATTTATTTTATGACTAACTGCCTAATATTGCCTAGACTCTTGATTAAATGCCTAGGCACTTAATAAAGTGTCTAGTTATATCCTCAATCATTTGGAATTTCAGTAAAAATTTTACTATTCATTTGAGCAATGACCCATTTGACTATCTGCCAGTGACATATATTTATACATAAGAGTACATACCAAACATTATTATATGTTTACAGCCTTTAGAAAGTGAAGCCACAACATGAGATTCAAGGACTTCATTAGCATTTTCAACAATAACTGCAAAAAAAAAAAAAAATTATCTGTGAAAACTAATAATTTACAGTTCTGTAAATAGAAAGCAGTAATTATCAAATATATTTTTCATAGTTAAATAACCAGCACCAGAGACAAAATTTGTTTGTGTCACATTATTGAAAAGACACATTGTGTTAAGACTTCAAATTGTTTCATGTAGTCACAAAAAAAAGATAAGTATGTAATCTCAGCATGCCAATTTAGCAAAAGAATGAGCTTGGATCTTAAATTTAGTTTTAAAAAAATTCTGTTGAAATATTAATATAAAATGGTAATAAAATATCTCAAAAAATGTTATAATTTAGCATTTAATAATATAAAATGAAATTAATATATATTAATCTATACAGGAAAATCCTTTTAAACTGACTAGAAGGAAAAGTAGATTAATATAAATTAAATAGAGAATATATTGGCAGTGATGAAGAAATATGGATCCATGGAAATATCATAAGCATAATACAATCATTATTTAAATGATTAACCAGCAGAATCAAGCATGGTAAATACTTGAGCCCAATTCAAACAAATCAGTAGTGCATTATTTTCCCACTTTTCCTTACCTTGGCCCTAGAATGTATCTTGGAAAAGCATTCACAGAATAAAGCTCAGTGGACACTGATGACTAAATTGGAAGAACTGGACAAAGCGGGTTATATCTACTTCCTAAGACAAAAGTTCGCTAACATACAAGGCAAAGTGAAGGGACCTGACAAAGGTGAAGCGGGACTGTGTGTAAGCACAAAAGAATTCTCCAGTATCACAAATAAGCAGGTGGATAAGAGTTAGCGGCAATAGTATCTTTCACTTACCTCAGGAATGTTGTCTCCCAAGTGAAATGAAAAAAAAAAAATATTCTGAGACTGTTCTCTATAATAACAAAAAGGTACAAACCAAATTTCTAGCTGGTGCATGTGGAAGAAGTTGAGACAACAATAAAAAAAAAGCTAAAGGAGCCTTAGCTGAGTTGTGGCATCTAAAGTGTACGTACAGAAAGTAACCTTCTGAAGACCAAATTACTCATTTTTAACAGCAACATAGAAAGCGTCCTATTGGATATGGAAGAAGACAGCAAACTTCTTAGGAGTGTACTCCTAGGAGTAAGTTGACTAAGAGTTATCACAAATGTAGAACTACTTCAATGGCAATCCCAAGCAGACAATTATGATAGCTGGCTGGCTATCACTAATCCTCATCATCCACCACATCTAAGTTTATATTACTCCGATTTATAGAATAAGTTGCAGTGCAAATCAGAAGAAGTACATGGTTCGAGGAAATAGGAAGAATATTAAATGTAGAAAGGAGACCCGGTTTGACCAAACCAAGACCAGCAGCCCTAAGAAAAAATCAGGAGACATAATAGGTTATTGCTGTTAAAGATAAAACATAAACATTAATCAATCCTCTACAATATAAACATGAGTTTATTTAGTAAAAACGTACCGACTTCTGGCTGTAGATGGTCAAGCATGCATCGCAGTCTCGCACAACCAACTGTTGTTCCTCCAATTATTTGAACATCGGCAGCCAAAATTTGACAAGCATCCTCTCTTTCACAAACTTCAATAAATGATTTTTGCTCACTGAGAAAACTCCTTAATTCGTCCTCTATTTTTTCATTAGCTTTAATTTTTCTTTCAATAATCTCCTTAATATTATTTACCCTATCCTTCAATTCTTCTGCACCTTCTCTTTTAACTGTATTAAATATAGTACATTTTTTCAAAACAGCACTTTTTGATTGACCACCCAATCTGATTACTTTTCTCCCACTATTTGCAAGTGGTTCTAAAATTCTATCGACATAATCATTTTTAGAAGAAATGAGCAATATTGGAGAAGATAAAATCTTGCTATCGATCAAAATTTTAATTATATTTTGAGCGAGAAATGTTTTGCCAGATCCAGGTGGGCCCTGGATTAGTACGAACTCATGTGCCAAAGCTGTCTGCAACACTTCCACCTGCTGCACATTTAAGTTCAATAGATCATGGAACAACTTATGAATACCAAATAATTTCAATTTTCTACCAGCAACATTATATTCTGTGTGAATATTACTATATTTCGGCCAAGATGGTTTATTGTCTAAATGTACAATATATTTTACCATTGGAAAATTAATTTCTGAATACTTAATAACCTTTAAAACTTGATGATATGGGTCAAAAAATGTTTTTGGTTCGACCACTGTGTACGTATGACCTACTATGAGCCGGGATGGATTCTCGATTACTGAAACTTTTAAAGCTTTAGATAGATTTCTTTGTTCTTCTGGTAATTCTATAACCTCTACCACAATTGCAAGAACAAATGTTGAAAATTGACTATGTTCAGAAAATAATAAAATAGTACCAGGCAAAAAAAACCTAATTATATCATTCCTTTGTTCTTTAATTACAAATGTAATTTTATGGAGTATACCATTTTTTGCATTTCTGTCAATCTCTAAAGATTCAACCCTCACTTGATTATAAATAAAAATACTTGTATTATCTCTTGCAGGAGCACCTCTTACTTCGGCTTTGTATTGCAGTAATCCTTCTCTAAGGTTACTTTCAAAATCTTCTTTCAAGAGTTTGAAATGAATATCCAAATATTCACTATTATATGGTCCAACCCTTTGGTTTAGGGTTAAATCCTTGTGTTCAAAGATATCTACTTGGCTCGGATAAAGGTTAATGCTCTTCCAAACATGATCTATTCTATCGATGCATATTATTTTTTCTGCAACAAGTGACATGAGCTCATTTGTCCATAAAACAACTGTTTCATTTTGAAAACCACATTTCATTAATGTATCATGAAGAGTTTTTAACAGATCCCAAAATCTATTATAATGGATAGTAGAAACCGGTAGCTCATTGACATTGACATCAATAAACCAAACAATATAATTTATTGTCTCAAGAAACTCAGTATCTTTACTTTTTGTTATTTTGCTCATTTCAAGGAGATATTGCTTTATACAATCCAGAAATTCTTCACAATGAGTAGTTGATAATATTTCTGATCTAGACCTATTGAGTTCATTTGGTAAATTGTATACATTAACCAATGACTTCAAAGTATTAATCAATGCGGTGTTATTAAAATCAGATTTGAAAAATAATTGCAACTCTAATTTTCTTTTTAACAATATTTGGGTAACTTTGAATAGATTAGAAGTGCTGAAAAGGCATAGTAGACTTTTTATGGAGATTTCAAAAGCGACAAGCTCTGCATCTATGCTCAATTTCATTCTATCTTCAGCCATTATAATTTCCCTCCAAAAATACTGCTAATAAACCTATAAAAAAATATAATATATAAATGAAAATAATTAACTTTGATTAAAAAAAAACTATGACTACATACAAAGTTCAATTTGAACAGTATCACACACCCTTAAGTGAAAAATTAGCTAAGAGGTTAAAATATCTTATGAATTCTAGATAATAAGTATGATAGAATGTTTTTTCCTTGCTTGTATTCAAAACATTATGAAATCTATCATGAGCAGACAAGTCTGCATGCCACTTGTTTGTCAGTGAGCTGCTGAGATATTCACTCTGTGCTATCTCGGCATATCTTTTAATTAGACTATGTATTTTGATCAAGAATTTTAGACCTAAATCTTGTATGTTGTATAAACTATCTACAATTTATAACTGCTGTGGTCTGCTACACATGAAGGTCGACAAGGTAATTGATGTGTGTTTCACCGGCAGCAAGTTAGGTGGTAAGAAAATAAATTAAATTGGGAGACCAGATGATTGGGCTGGAAGGAATTAGGGTGGAAGACTTCCGGCACCTTGGATTCTACCTGAACAAAAAAAGGCTGTTCACAGAAAGATCAGAGCGAATAGCAACTAATGAGAGATTCTTCAATTTATTAAGGACCTCCTTCATTGGTAAGTCGGAAATCTCCAAGGCTACCAAGCAAGTTGCCAACAAAAACTCCAAAAAAAAAAAAAAAAAAGCTACAAGAAAGATTCAACTCCCAAGCTATGAAAATGGTGGGTAAGACATAATAGGATTGCTTAAGAAATGTTACCATTTAAACAAACATAGAAGTCGAACATCTACAAGCATTAGAAGCAAACCGAATGATATATTGTTGCATATTATAAATGGTAGCGAGTAGAGCAGCTAGTGCAAAGTTCCACCAAGCATGCAGGATCTAGTATTAGTGTTACTGCAGATAGATCATGTGTTACACCGGATTCATGAAGCATATCTACTTGTTCTTCCTAAACCTTAGGAAAAAATTAGAACTTTTTATTGCAAATAACTTCTGACCTGACAAATTACGGAAGAATGAGCAAGACTTTAATTTTTTTTCTTATACATTTAGTTATGTTATTAAGCCCAGGCCTACTCCCTTTTTGTGTAATACATGTCAGATATGGAAACAACCAGGTCAGAACAAATGAGAATGGGACTGGAAGACCTGGGAGTAGGACGTGAATGGAGCACTGGAGAAGTTTGGATTTGGCTTTATAGAAAGAAGCCCCTCACTGCACCAGACGATAGATAGCACAGAGACTAAGTAAGTGAACTTAAGTACAGTATACTTTTCTTATGAGTTAATTGGTATGTGTTAATATATTTATATTTCTCTTGTTTATTTTGATTGCTACATTTCATTTCTATATCTTCTATTTAAATCAAACAAATTGTGACTTAACGGAATCAGCCCTTTACTCTTAAGAATGTAATTAATTGATAAACATAAGAAAGGTAGTTGGACTTGTTTCTCAACCTCAGTTCAGAGACTGGATGGATAAAAGAATATAACAATAATAAATGGCTCAAGAAAGAAAGAGAAGATTTTCTTTATCTGTCAACTATCAAAACTTTTAAGGCAATATCATTATGTCTTTCAGTTGACATGCAGAGGATTTCATGTACTTTAAAAAACCTTCAAAAACTGCACAAGATCATTAGAGAAAGGCCCTAATAGAAATAAATATTAGGATTTAGAAAATGTAAAATCATTTACAGCATAAAAATAAATCTTTTGAATAACTAGCTATAGTTAATTTAATAGCAGAGGCCGTTTTTTTTTTTTAGATCAAAGCAACATTCATATAAGATTAAGTTCATGACATGAAATTCGACTCACTCTAAGAGACGATTATACCAGTGAACTTATAAGTCCCACTTGCAGGAGGTTATAGTTATCGACATTTGTAAATAACGTGGTAAAAATTGAAAGCTCAGAACTCGCGCCACCTAGTTGAACGATTTGAAATATGTAATTCTATTAATTGTTATTGCAGTTTAAAAAAAATAGTAACTGGTCTTACGTGTTTTGCTTATCCTTATACGATGAAATATATATTACAGATTGTTTCTTTCAGGGACTTATCCATACTCTCTTCTTCAGCACGTTATCTGATCCTACTCAGCTAAACGCTTATCATGTTTTTTTGTGACTCCTACGAATGTCCTCCATAATTTTAAAATATTTCATCTCGTAAGAAAAACAAAATTAATTAACCCCAAGAATTCATATAATAAAATTAATTCAGTACTACACCCCAACATTAGTTTTCATATCTCACCTAACTTAGCTATATATGCTCTTTACATTTGTCTGTCTTGTAACTAAAAAATACATAAAAACCAAAGTAACACTACGAAAATAACGTAAAGGTATTCTGGGGTACTATTTTATTTTGTCAAAATCAATGCAAGAAACTTTTTTTAATCCACTTATTACAAAATTGTCAATTTTCATCAATTTCTCATTTATTCATAAAACTAAAATACGTAAAAAATTTTATCACTAACTTCAATTAATGATTTTATACAGGAGAGTATCATGATGAACCCTGTATAATGCTTTAGTGCAGTGTAAAGTTATAGCTGTTGTTAAATTTCTGTTTAAAGATTGTGATACGTCTACTGTAGCTTCTGCTGGAAGATGGACAGTAGAGAGTTGTTAATTTAATTCAATGTTCGTACACTTATTACGAGTAGATTAAAGCTTACAGTAAAGTTATAGTGTACATTACTCTCGCATATATAATTTCAAAAAAAATGTAATGAAATGATGAACAAACATTGAAATGTGCATTATACATTAATTTTCTAAACATGTTTAAAAGTTATGCGGCTTACCTTATGACTTAAAATAACTTACAGGCGGCGTTAGTTTGAGAAAATACTTAAAAATAACTTACATCTTCACCTAATTTTCCCCGACAGTCTGTTGCCACCGATGCGGGAAGGGTGGTGGGGTCATAGTGTTAAACACTGGGTTTGTTAGGGGCTGCAACGAGGAAAAATAGTACAGGATAGCTGGCCGGAGGACACATTTATAAAATATATCATCAGTTTGAGACGCATCGACAAGTTGGGTGAAGTTATCAAGTGCGGCAGCCGGTAAGACATGTGTCATACTTTTTCTTACGGAAAGCATAACCCTTTTATGCTTAAGATAGATAAATACAATTTAATACCTGTGCAAGTAAAGCGCGATTTACATGCGCAAAAAACAATTTAGTGTGTCCTATAATCACAGCTCTTGACAGAAAATATTTGCAAAACACGTAGAAAATACATAAACAGCAATGATTGCCACCCGGGAATCTTTTCTCAGTAAGCTAGTAACTTTAATGGAACATTTTAGACTCAGTCATTTATTTGGCGACTTCACTGTTGTTCCACTACATATATTTAATTGTTACGTTTTTTCTACCGTCCTATAAAATGTTACCGTGTGAACCCGGCTTAACTAACGCCGCCATCTTGACTGAATGATGTTGACGTAACTGCTATGCCGTTTCATATAAAGGGTCTTTCACTAAGCGCTTCCTATCTTTAAATTTCAATAAAACAAAATGTGTTTCGAAATTTTTTATTCGTTTGACAGGCCTATCAATTCCATTATGTATGGAATATAACATCGTGCAAATGTCCGCCGCGGCTTCACTGGGTGGCGCGCATCCGAAATGTCCAATTTTCCATGACTGTGGCGCATAAATCATGCTGAATTTGACCGATGGCATTAACGGGGTCAAATCGCACGATCTCGGTGGCCAGTTCACAGCACCTCTATATGACCATGCCCTCAAATCGCTCGTGCAGAATGTCCAATGTGACACGTAGCACCGTCTTGTTGAAACCACATGTCGTTGATGTCCATATCATTCAATTCAGGCCAAAAGAAGTTGATAATCATCAACCTATAGCGCTCGCCGTTGACATTGATGGCCTGGCCAACGTCGTTCTCAAAGAAAAATGGACCGATGACGCCGCCAGCCCAAAATCCACACCAAACAGTGACTTTTTCGGGATGCATTGGACGCTCTTGAATCTCATGTGGATTGGTATCGTCCCAAATTCGACAATTTTGTTTGTTGACGTACCTATTCATCCAGAAATGGGCCTCATCGCTTAAGATGATTTTTCGATGGAAATTAGGGTCAGTTTTCAACTGCTCCAGGGCCCATTCAGCGAGCACACGTCGTTGTCTATGGTCGTTTACCTTCAGCTCCTGGGTCAGTTGAATTTTTCACGGGTGCAGACGCGAGTCACGACGCAAAATTCGCCAAGTTGTGGTCTGCGAAAGACCGAATTCTCGTGAGCGACGCGAAATCGACTGCCTCGGATTCTCCTGCACACTCTCACGGACAGTGGCGATGTTTTCGGGAGATCTTGCGTTTCGTCGACGTACGGGTGTTGGTTGATTGTTTACTGAATCAGTGAATTCACATTTACCACAACACTGTGAATAGTTCTCTCGGTAGGACGGTTATGGTGACTTAATATGGGCGAAGAGTGCGGAACGTTGCCCGAACAGAACACGCATATTGATAAAACAATTTTATGATTTGCACGTGTTGTTGAACGCTATATCCGTCCATGGTGATTTGGCAAAACAGACTGAATAAATGACAGCCAATGCGACGGACGCAGCTTCAACAATATGGCCGCTATCAACTGTTAAAGTTCAAAATTCCCTATTGGAAGACGCTTTATATTGTATTTAGCTGCTTAAAGGTATTCGGTAAATCAGGCCCTACCCTGGCTTAATTTACCATCTTTTGATCTAGATAGCCCTTGGTATGAAGAGGTAGTACCGTGCTCCTGTGGTTATAGTGCTTGCCAACAGAGATTTCATGGTTGTTATTGATATCTACAGGTTGTTCTGCACTCTCCGAATGATTACCTTTATTTCTAAACAAGGTTACAGGGAAAAAAACATATATTCTCCATTTATTCTAATTAATTCCTGTATAAGAAGCATCTTGTAATACAAATAATTATTAAACTGAGCCAAAAGACTTCAAATTGGAGGATGAATATAAAATGCAATAAAAGAGTCTGAAAGCATAAATGTGGGCTAAAGAAGACAATAAGTATTCCTTTAAAGAACTTCGTTGATCAAAGATTGATGGTATCATTAACTTTTGTATTTATTTATTTTAAAAAGAAGTAACTGCAAATTGAAATAATACTAGCAGCGGTAATGACCCAATATGTTAGAGGCTTATTGTTCGATAAAGTATCGTTCAATCAATTATATTATCATTAAAAAAACAGTGATTCCATCGACTGTATTGAAAATATAGTTAATCGTTGAAATAATTAATGAAACATGAAAGTCAAGTAATGGGCCTAAAAGGCTAAAACAATAAATCGCAATATACCTAATCCGGCCATAAGTTCTGTTATAATAAAAAAGTTGGGACAACCAAACACAGATTGAATTTTGACAGTGAAATTTATTTATATAACATGTTTTACATATAAATGATTAAATTATTCAAAATGGTCATCACTGACCCGTACATAGGTAGGCTTGAAGTCAGGGGGGCAAGTCATCTTTGGAAGTGCGCGGTACTTTTTGTGGGAAATTATCAACTCCTTTCACCAGGGCATTATTCATGCGCTCTGAAGTAGAGTATCTGTTATGTATAATTAAAACTAATAACTATTTATTATAATTTTAATCCTTATCATGTAACCATTTTTTGTAACCTTGATGTAACCTTCATATAATTATACTTCATGTTCTCGCTCCAAGCCACGTGTACGTTATCAATTATTTTATTACCGTTTTTATTTTCCTATGATTTATCTAATCATAACAATTGGCGACGAGAAAAAACTGATTAAACTATCCGAGTTTCCAGTTCGCGACGTGTTACACGGACATTGCGGACAGTTCGTATTCCTTGTATACGCGGTAAGTCATAATTTTTACCGCGAGTGCTTTTCGTTGTACTTTTTCGCTGATTTATCCGTTTTCTGTTTATTTATCTTTCGAATTAATTATCAAGATCATCAAGAATGGATGCAAAACAATTTCAAGAATTCATGGGTGTGCTTACATCAATTCTAAGCTCTCAAACATCAAGTAAACAAGACTCCAAGCCAGACACGAACAACCTCGCGAATGTGAGTATCTTTGAAAACTTTGATTCAAAAAAAGAGAAATTTTCATGTTATATGGAATGTTTCGAGAATTATTGCACAATGAAAAATTTAGTCGATCCCACAAAGAAAGCTCAGCTCTTGTGTGGTTCTGTGGGTAGTATACATTACAATGCACTCACCGTATTCCTTGGACCAGAAAAACCTGTCACGTCCCTTGAGTATAAGACACTTGTTTCTAATCTCATGACCATGCTGACCCCTAAACGTAGCGCAATTGTGACCCAACACTATTTCTTGAACATTACCCAGAAAGAAAATCAGTCGATTTCCGAATTTGTTGCTGCGTTACAGCAAGACATAGGAGATTGTGAATTCAAAGTAGAATGTAATTCCGACTCGTGTAAAAATTCAGAGGGGAAGAAAACAAGTATCTCGGTGAATGATATTTTCCTCAGAGCTCAATTCATTCGAGGATTACGTCATAACTGGATAAGGGAACAGCTTCTGCAGTCAACTGTGACTGGTTTTGATCAAATTTTAGCCAAGGCCACTGCACTAGAGGCCGCTCATATTGAGAGTGCGGAATTTTCAAAGCAGTCTAATACAGGTACTTCATCTTTCTCTAGTGACACGTATCACTTATCTGGGTCATCAAATTATCCACAAAGGGATAGGAAGTATCAATTTCGAAGAAAATCGCAAGACCGTTTGTCCAACCGCCCTGATTCTCGTAATAAATTTCATTCATCAGGAGCCAAAAATAGATCCCACAGCCGAAATAGAATAGATTATAAAGCATTAGGGATTCAAGACCTATGTACAAGGTGTGCTAGAAATAATCATAGACTAGCAGACTGTCGCGTTGATTATGATAAAGTTCATTGCACGTCATGTAACCGTAAGGGACACGTTTCACGAGTTTGTATCACCACCCTGTCACAAAATAAAAAACCTAGTTACGCATCATCTTCAAATGCAATTTCTCACGTCAACGCTGAACATCAATACGGCATTTCATATCTTGTAGACCTTTTCGAACTAAACCCCGACTCCGATAAATATATCGTTACCGTCCAAATCAATGGAAACCCCCAGCTCATGGAGGTCGATTCAGGAGCAAGATTTTCTCTTCTAAACGAGGATGATTTCAGGAAATTGAATTTGGGACTAGAAATCCAACCAACAAATACCATTTTTCGAGCGTACTCAGGCAACGAAATTCTTCCGAGAGGAAAAGTTGAGGTAACCGCCACATATAAGGGTAGAAATGCGTGTGGTGACCTGTATATTGTTCCGTCTGGCCATACAGCATTGCTTGGGCGTCAATGGATTAGAGATTTAATGATTGAATTGAGAGAAATTGATACCACCAAAAACCATATGTCAAGTGTACTTGCGGTGGGCTGTGTCGCTGCGCCTGGCGAGATAATAGCTGAGTTCCCAACTGTCTTTACCGAGGAAGTTGGCTGCATTCCAGATTATGAAGTTAAGTTACAGCTACGACAAGGGGCAAAACCTAGTTTCACAAGAGAACGCCATTTACCTTATGCTCTACGAGAACGTGTTGAAAAAGAATTGGATTCCCTGGAAGCTGCTGGAATAATTTCGCCGGTTACAATGAGTGATTGGGGATCACCATGAGTTGTTATCCCAAAACCAGATGGTGGTGTACGCTTGTGCGTTGATTATAAATCAGGTGTCAATGAAAGATTAATTTCAGCTAACTTTCCCATACGAAAAATAGAAGATGTGTTACACAGTCTACGTAATTCAAGGTATTTTTGTAAAATTGATTTATATAAGGCGTACTTGCATGTAAAAGTCTGTCCAGATAGTGCAATGATCCAAACCATAGCAACACACCGTGGCATGTATAGAATGAACCGCCTCAGTTTTGGCATCAAGTCTGCACCAGCCGAGTTCAATCGCATAATGTCTCAAGTTCTTCAGGAGTTGCCAAAATCAGAAGCATATTTTGACGACATAATATGCCATGGAGCAACTTTGGAAGAATGTACTCAAAATTTGCGCGCCTGCCTCAAACGTCTTGCTGACCACGACCTACATGTCAACCAAAGTAAGTGTTCTTTCTTTGAAGAAAAAATTGAGTACCTAGGTCATGTTGTGGAGCACAACCAGATTCGAAAATCCCCGGAAAAAGTTCGAGCTGTCAACAATATGCCACGCCCTAAAGATGCTGACGGAGTTCGTAGATTTCTGGGACTTCTTACATATTACTCACGATTCATTCCACAATTTTCAGCCTTGTCATTCCCCTCCGCAGGTTGTTGCAGAACGATCAACGATTTTCATGGACAAGTGATTGTGAAGCCTCCTTTTTGAAATTAAAGGCAGAGCTTTGTAGTGACCGCGTTCTGATTCCATTTGACCCTACTTTACCAGTCATTCTTACATGTGATGCAAGCCCAGATGGCGTTGCAGCAGTCCTAAGCCACCCCGTAGATGATGCTGAAAGACCTATTGCCTATGCTTCCCGCTCACTCTCATCTTCAGAAGCTAATTATAGCCAGCTAGACAGGGAAGCTCTTGCTATTATATTTGGTGTAAATCATTTTTATGATTATGTTTTTGGCAAACAGTTCACCCTAGTAACTGACAATCAACCACTATCAAGAATTTTTCAGCATAATAAACAATTGCCACGCATGACAAGCGCACGATTGTTGCGATACGCCTCATTTCTGTCAGGATTTGATTATAAAGTAAAATTCAAATCTGGCGAAGAAAATAAAAATGTTGATTGCCTTTCACGAGCTCCCGCTCATGCTATCCATACATCAACTGACACCTTGATGGGAGAAGAAGTTCACCAAATTTTTTCTGAACAAATTGTTCATATCTCAAGCAATAAAGTTACATTTGAGACTATTCAAGAGGAAACCAAGAAGGATCCGGAACTCAAGAAAATCATCGAGTCACTAAAAAACGACTGCGTGGACTCAGAATTTACACTGCATGAAGATGTCATCTTCCGCCAAGATCGTATTGTCATCCCTACATCCCTTCGGAGTCAATTTATATCAGAACTTCATGAAACACATCTAGGGATCATGAAAATGAAACAATTAGCCCGAAAATATGTTTACTGGCCTGGAATTGACAGTCAGATTGAGCGACTTGTCAAGAGTTGTGAGCAGTGCGCCCTTACAAGATCGGCTCCACCAAAAGTACCAGTTCACCCTTGGGATGAACCATCCGAGAATTGGGAACGAGTCCATATAGATTATGCTGGACCGTTCCAGGGCCATTATTTTCTTGTTTGCATAGACGCTAAGTCAAAATGGGCGGAAGTTGAACCTATCAAAGAAGCACCTACCACGTCCTCAACCATAAATCTTCTCAGAAAGATTTTTTCAACGCATGGATTCCCAAATCAGCTTGTTTCAGATAACGCTAGCATTTTCCCGAGCGAAGAGTTTCATCTTTTTTGCCGCACAAACGGAATTTTTCAAAAATTTATAGCCCCTGGTCATCCAGCAACTAATGGCCTTGCTGAACGCAATGTGCGGACACTTAAGGATAAGTTGCGGGCCTTGTCAAATGACGATACCCCTATGCCAGAAAAAATCACAAATATTCTATTGCATTACAGATCAACTCCCCTTGCTAATGGCTCCTCACCTGCTGAGTTATATTTGAAAAGAAAATTCCGAATCCGCCTGGATGCCTTGTTACCAACCAAACCACACTCTTCTCAGTCAACGCGAGTTACCAGAAGATTTTTTCATGTGGGGGAGAGAGTGCAAATCCGTGTCTTCAAAAATAACAAACCAAAGTGGGAGTTTGGTGAGGTGACGCAAAGGTTGGGTCAACAACATTACCTTGTCCGCCTGGACGAATCAAGGAGAATTTTCAAGCGTCACATAAATCAACTGAGAAACACCCTTGTACAAGCAAAAAAGACTGTTTCATTTGGCCCTTCTCAGTCTTATGAAATTCCTCGAGCTCCAGGTCCACCTCAGGAACCTCACACTCAATTTGCACCTCATGATCTTCCAGACTCATCTCCAACCGAGCCAGCTTCAGCTGTGCCTCCTCATGATCTTCCACATTCATCTTCAACCGAGCCTTTTCTTCAGACTCCTCTATGTCCCATCAACAGACCTGTTCGTCAGAGAAGACTCCCAGAAAGGTTTCGAGATCCTAACATATTACTTCAGTATTGATGTCCCCTCACAAGACATATACTTTTTGATTCATGCTACTATTTTTAATGTTAATAATTCTTGAATAGTGGGGGAGACTGTTATGTATAATTAAAACTAATAACTATTTATTATAATTTTAATCCTTATCATGTAACCATTTTTTGTAACCTTGATGTAACCTTCATATAATTATACTTCATGTTCTCGCTCCAAGCCACGTGTACGTTATCAATTATTTTATTACCGTTTTTATTTCCCTATGATTTATCTAATCATAACAGTATCCACTGTGGCGGGACAGTAACACCAGATGTGGTCAAAGTCGGAATTCCAGAGGGTTCAAATCTGGACTTCCCTAGGGCAAGCCTCTAGTCATAATGATCTTCTCCAATCACCCCTGATTTGATCATGCCTTGTGTGCAAGGGTTGACTCTTGCTGGAAAACACCGAGTTTTCCAGTAAAAAAAAGGCTTCACTACACACTCCTGAATATCTTCCTGGTAGTTCCTCGCTCGATTGTTGACATCATGTTCGCAAAAATTAAGTTTTATGGCACAATCGAAGTGCACTCCCCACCAAACCATCACTGAGCTCGGATGGAGCCCTTGTTCCAACCTTCCAATTTTCTTCTGGGCTTCCCAGGAGTCATGTACATACACTCATTGTCATACTAACGATGAAATTTTTCTTGAATGTTAAAAATGTTATTGTCCAAAAACAATATCTTATGATGACGACCATCAGCCTACTTGCTTAGCAATATACCTTTTTTCTCTCTATTATCTAATCTTCTTAAGTGAAGCAGTGAACCTTTTTTCCTGTTATTCCCTGATAGGCAGTCGTTTGAAGGTCATTTTTGATGATTCGGAGCATTGACCTTGGTGACATCCCTATCTCTATTGAGATTATTTTTTGTTTTCTTTAGCAGATTTCTTCAAATTCCATTTTCAACTGTATTAATGGCATTTTTTGTTTGTTCTTACCGTACTTGGTCAACCTGACCGGGGCCTGTCCTTTACAGACTTCAGCAATGAAAGGTTAATTGTACACCACACAAATTTTCTATTAATTCCAATTGGGTTAAGAGCTTGAAAATGTCCAAATTTTGACTTACTTGCCCGCCTCGTGAGGAGCAATAATGGCACGTAGATTTTCTTCTAGGCTTCTCTCCATCCTGTCTAAATGAAACTCAGAGACAAACTAAAAGGGATTATAAGCATCATATCGAATATAAACAACAAACAGTGAGGCATTTATTTACATGCATAAGTATATAATTTTATCTATGTCCAAAAGTTGTAACAAAACGTATGGCAGGACTAATAACATTTAAAACTCCTTTAATTATAGGATATAATGTTTTAAATAAAATAATTTTAATATAAACTTAGGTTTATATTAAATATCTCACTGAGGCCGCGGTGCACAAATGCCGGTACAAAATAATAATAATAATAGGCATAAACTATTTTTTTATAAGCCTTCAAACATATTTTATCATTTTTAAGTTTATTGCACTTTGTTAATAATAATGGAATTGCTGATTCTTTTTCATTCAACTATTTTCTTAAAAATTATTTTTACAAATAAATAATTGGTCAAAATACTTAAGTGTTAACTAATTGTTCATAGATTACTAATAAAAGAATAATTTATAGTAAAAAAATAAAGATGCTCTCATAATAAACAATCTTACAATATTCAGCCAATATCAAAACAATTACCATCTCCCCTGAATAAAAACAATCCCTCGCGTAAAATTGATAAGGCGCGACAGTTCACTGTCAATGTGTACACATGCAGACTACCGCATTCATGCCGGCTATTACTGCTGCGACAGTACTTTCACGGCATTAAATATTGTCATGAACGTAACTGTCATACAGTTTACATCATGGGACTTACTAACTGCCGCGGTAGTGCCAGTAAACTACTTATATTACCTACCTTGTAACCAGCCTTAGGATCTTGACAACACTCTGTCCAGGAGTAAGGTTACTGAAGCCTTATCTTAGTTACTGGTATATCCTGTATACGATGTGTTGCTATTGTGCAATAAATGTACCAAGTGGCGTCATACATGGTTCTAATTAATTAAAACCCAAAATATGATGCCATCTATCCCACTTAAAAATAATCATTATCACATTATCTATTATCAAATCATCCAACCTAAATGAAAAATAAACTCACGCTGCTATAGTCCATGTTAACTGCATCAAATAACCTAATTACTGTATGTAGTTGAAACTCGGTACACTGCGTGATTATTAAAATGAACAAAACAGCCTTTAAAATAAAAGCATTACATTTTGAAATTTAAGTAAATTCTGAGGTAAAATAATAAAAAATTACACTTGTAGGTAGGTGTAGTGTTGTTTTTTTAATGTAATATGTTAATAGTAAATCATATTACATATTATGTATATAGTTAAATAATCTTCAACTGACTATCCGTTTTTAAAAATCACTTTATTGAGAAGTCGACACAAGGTTTACACTAAGACTGGTCTGCACATGGAGGAGTCTAATTACTACTAACTTGATAACAAAAGAAAGTACGTTATGAATATGCTACATGAATGCTAGGAATAATCTGGGAATAAGCTCTTGAGAGTGTGTATATAGGAGAGGAATGTTGTTATGGATTAATACTGTTAAGATTAGTTGAGGTCGAAAATTGGACATTACTCCTGGCATGTTGGGAATATGATTTTTATCATAGTCTGATATTTATAACAAGATGTAGGATTATTATTTCTAAAGTTCTTTATAATCTTATTAAACAACGTGTTTAAATAATTAAATGATCAAAGGGTCTTACACTAATAAAAAGAAAATATATACCATTATATATGAACAATTGTTGACTTTTACAAGCAGAATAAGAATACTTTAAATTTAACTTAATAAAACAACTCTATATATAAAATAAGGACAGATTCAAAAACTTTAGCTAATTATTAAATTATAAATATACTCTACTGACATACAAAATACTTATAACTGAAACCTGGGCCTATAACTTAAAGAAAACATTTCCTTGAACTTAATTTAAACAAATTAAACATATGATCTATAAATGGACTCTGGTCCGATCATAACATTCATTCAAATGTACAACTAAAATCATAATTACTTAAACCAACATCACTGTGTCCTTGGTTGGATGGATTGCATCAAATTTTGTACACCCTTGATTAAATTTTAAACAATGTACAAAATTAATAAACATAATCCTACTTAATAACATACCTGAGTATTCTTCTATATACATTTTAAAATAAAACAGTGTTAGCCAATATTTATTTTATAAAATCCAATTAATACTTCTTGAATAAAATTAAAGTAACAAAAAATGGTTAATACCTAAAATAAAAGTTATGATTGGTTATTTTTATGTGTCCGTTCACACTAACAAATTTCTTTCTCAAACACTGTTGAAAATAAGAACATACATCAAAATAATAAATAGCTAGATACAATCTATTCAACGTTTGGACATTATCATTTTACACATTACTTGAGTGATGTAAATACATACAAAATATACTTAAAAGGTCTTGAACTTTAAGACTTGTAGCTACAATGAGGAATGGGAGAATAATAACTATCGTTATCATCTTCTGAAGCAAAATAGGATTTCTTTTTCTTATTCGGTCTTTTAACACTGTTTATGTGGGTTGATCCTACTTGTATTTTGTTATATAGAGTATTCTTTTTTGGTTTAATACGAGGTGTTTTTAAATAAATTTCTTTATCAGATTCCAAGTCTGGTGGATCTTCACCATTCAGATTTAATTTATTTGTTCTATTTTCCTTAATATATTCTATTTTCTCTATAACCGTTTGCTGTAGTTCATTCAGATGCCGAAAGTAATTATTGACATGTATTTCTTATATGTCATTAATATCATAACTGTCTTTATATTTTCCGAACGTTATTTCGTTAGGAGTTGATTTTATGTTTTAATTCAGGGTATTGTTATAAGCAATGGTACTTGTTTTCAATATTCTTTCAAATTCGAGTGTCTTGTTTTTATTAATATTAATTCTTATAATTTTATTCAATGTTGCATGACATTTATTTAATACTCCTAATGAGTTAGAGTAGTTTTTACTTGTATAGTAAATTTGTGCATTAATTGCTTTGCAGAATTGTTTCACTAATAAATTATTAAATTCTTTACCTTGATCAGATATAATTCTTTCTGGAATTGGATAGAGACAGATGTATTGCCCTAATGCTTGGAAAACAGTTATCGCGTTTTTATTATGTAGTATTTGTGCATATAGATGTTTTGAAAACGTGTCAATACACGTGAATATAATTTTCTTGTCGTAAAATAACAAGTCTATCATCACTTCCTGAAAAGGTCTTTCTGCCGTTGGTATTACTAGGTATTTGCTTTGGATAGGACGCCTGTCGTATTTATTTATTTTTCATAAGTCACATTTGTTAATCAACTCCGTAATTTTATCCTTCATATTTGTAAAATAAATTTTCCTTCTGAGGCATTCATATGTCTCCAGTATGCCTCTATGACATGTTTTTCCGTGATGATAATCTAATATTGCTTGATGCTGATCATTCAAGTCTTTTATATCTTCACATAATAGAAAGTATCTCATTAATTTGATTGTTTTAAATTCTGTTTCAACCAAATGTTGTATTTTGTTGAAATATTCATTTTGAATCAATTTGACCGATGGCATTAACGGGGTCAAATCGCACTATCTCGGTGGCCAGTTCACATCACCTCTATATGACCATGCCCTCAAATCGCTCGTGCCGAATGTCCAATGTGACACGTAGCACCGTCTTGTTGAAACCACATGTCGTTGATGTCCATATCATTCAATTCAGGCCAAAAGAAGTTGATAATCATCAACCTATAGCGCTCGCCGTTGACAGTGATGGCCTGGCCAACGTCGTTCTCAAAGAAAAATGGACCGATGACGCCGCCAGCCCAAAATCCACACCAAACAGTGACTTTTTCGGGATGCATTGGACGCTCTTGAATCTCATGTGGATTGGTATCGTCCCAAATTCGACAATTTTGTTTGTTGACGTACCTATTCATCCATAAATGAGCCTCATCGCTTAAGATGATTTTTCGATGGAAATTAGGGTCAGTTTTCAACTGCTCCAGGGCCCATTCAGCGAGCACACGTCGTTGTCTATGGTCGTTTACCTCCAGCTCCTGGGTCAGTTGTATTTTGTACGAGTGCAGGCCCATAACACGACGCAAAATTCGCCAAGTTGTGGTCTGCGAAAGACCGAGTTCTCGTGAGCGACGCGAAATCGACTGCCTCGGATTCTCCTGCACACTCTCACGGACAGTGACGATGTTTTCGGGAGATCTTGCGTTTCGTCGACGTACGGGTGTTGGTTGATTGTTTACTGAATCAGTGAATTCACATTTACCACAACACTGTGAATAGTTCTCTCGGTAGGACGGTTATGGTGACTTAATATGGGCGAAGAGTGCGGAACGTTGCCCGAACAGAACACGCATATTGATAAAACAATTTTATGATTTGCACGTGTTGTTGAACGCTATATCCGTCCATGGTGATTTGGCAAAACAGACTGAATAAATGACAGCCAATGCGACGGACGCAGCTTCAACAATATGGCCGCTATCAACTGTTAAAGTTCAAAATTCCCTATTGGAAGACGCTTTATATTGTATTTAGCTGCTTAAAGGTATTCGGTAAATCAGGCCCTACCCTGGCTTAATTTACCATCTTTTGATCTAGATAGCCCTTGGTATGAAGAGGTAGTACCGTGCTCCTGTGGTTATAGTGCTTGCCAACAGAGATTTCATGGTTGTTATTGATATCTACAGGTTGTTCTGCACTCTCCGAATGATTACCTTTATTTCTAAACAAGGTTACAGGGAAAAAAACATATATTCTCCATTTATTCTAATTAATTCCTGTATAAGAAGCATCTTGTAATACAAATAATTATTAAACTGAGCCAAAAGACTTCAAATTGGAGGATGAATATAAAATGCAATAAAAGAGTCTGAAAGCATAAATGTGGGCTAAAGAAGACAATAAGTATTCCTTTAAAGAACTTCGTTGATCAAAGATTGATGGTATCATTAACTTTTGTATTTATTTATTTTAAAAAGAAGTAACTGCAAATTGAAATAATACTAGCAGCGGTAATGACCCAATATGTTAGAGGCTTATTGTTCGATAAAGTATCGTTCAATCAATTATATTATCATTAAAAAAACAGTGATTCCATCGACTGTATTGAAAATATAGTTAATCGTTGAAATAATTAATGAAACATGAAAGTCAAGTAATGGGCCTAAAAGGCTAAAACAATAAATCGCAATATACCTAATCCGGCCATAAGTTCTGTTATAATAAAAAAGTTGGGACAACCAAACACAGATTGAATTTTGACAGTGAAATTTATTTATATAACATGTTTTACATATAAATGATTAAATTATTCAAAATGGTCATCACTGACCCGTACATAGGTAGGCTTGAAGTCAGGGGGGCAAGTCATCTTTGGAAGTGCGCGGTACTTTTTGTGGGAAATTATCAACTCCTTTCACCAGGGCATTATTCATGCGCTCTGAAGTAGAGTATCTGTTATGTATAATTAAAACTAATAACTATTTATTATAATTTTAATCCTTATCATGTAACCATTTTTTGTAACCTTGATGTAACCTTCATATAATTATACTTCATGTTCTCGCTCCAAGCCACGTGTACGTTATCAATTATTTTATTACCGTTTTTATTTTCCTATGATTTATCTAATCATAACAATTGGCGACGAGAAAAAACTGATTAAACTATCCGAGTTTCCAGTTCGCGACGTGTTACACGGACATTGCGGACAGTTCGTATTCCTTGTATACGCGGTAAGTCATAATTTTTACCGCGAGTGCTTTTCGTTGTACTTTTTCGCTGATTTATCCGTTTTCTGTTTATTTATCTTTCGAATTAATTATCAAGATCATCAAGAATGGATGCAAAACAATTTCAAGAATTCATGGGTGTGCTTACATCAATTCTAAGCTCTCAAACATCAAGTAAACAAGACTCCAAGCCAGACACGAACAACCTCGCGAATGTGAGTATCTTTGAAAACTTTGATTCAAAAAAAGAGAAATTTTCATGTTATATGGAATGTTTCGAGAATTATTGCACAATGAAAAATTTAGTCGATCCCACAAAGAAAGCTCAGCTCTTGTGTGGTTCTGTGGGTAGTATACATTACAATGCACTCACCGTATTCCTTGGACCAGAAAAACCTGTCACGTCCCTTGAGTATAAGACACTTGTTTCTAATCTCATGACCATGCTGACCCCTAAACGTAGCGCAATTGTGACCCAACACTATTTCTTGAACATTACCCAGAAAGAAAATCAGTCGATTTCCGAATTTGTTGCTGCGTTACAGCAAGACATAGGAGATTGTGAATTCAAAGTAGAATGTAATTCCGACTCGTGTAAAAATTCAGAGGGGAAGAAAACAAGTATCTCGGTGAATGATATTTTCCTCAGAGCTCAATTCATTCGAGGATTACGTCATAACTGGATAAGGGAACAGCTTCTGCAGTCAACTGTGACTGGTTTTGATCAAATTTTAGCCAAGGCCACTGCACTAGAGGCCGCTCATATTGAGAGTGCGGAATTTTCAAAGCAGTCTAATACAGGTACTTCATCTTTCTCTAGTGACACGTATCACTTATCTGGGTCATCAAATTATCCACAAAGGGATAGGAAGTATCAATTTCGAAGAAAATCGCAAGACCGTTTGTCCAACCGCCCTGATTCTCGTAATAAATTTCATTCATCAGGAGCCAAAAATAGATCCCACAGCCGAAATAGAATAGATTATAAAGCATTAGGGATTCAAGACCTATGTACAAGGTGTGCTAGAAATAATCATAGACTAGCAGACTGTCGCGTTGATTATGATAAAGTTCATTGCACGTCATGTAACCGTAAGGGACACGTTTCACGAGTTTGTATCACCACCCTGTCACAAAATAAAAAACCTAGTTACGCATCATCTTCAAATGCAATTTCTCACGTCAACGCTGAACATCAATACGGCATTTCATATCTTGTAGACCTTTTCGAACTAAACCCCGACTCCGATAAATATATCGTTACCGTCCAAATCAATGGAAACCCCCAGCTCATGGAGGTCGATTCAGGAGCAAGATTTTCTCTTCTAAACGAGGATGATTTCAGGAAATTGAATTTGGGACTAGAAATCCAACCAACAAATACCATTTTTCGAGCGTACTCAGGCAACGAAATTCTTCCGAGAGGAAAAGTTGAGGTAACCGCCACATATAAGGGTAGAAATGCGTGTGGTGACCTGTATATTGTTCCGTCTGGCCATACAGCATTGCTTGGGCGTCAATGGATTAGAGATTTAATGATTGAATTGAGAGAAATTGATACCACCAAAAACCATATGTCAAGTGTACTTGCGGTGGGCTGTGTCGCTGCGCCTGGCGAGATAATAGCTGAGTTCCCAACTGTCTTTACCGAGGAAGTTGGCTGCATTCCAGATTATGAAGTTAAGTTACAGCTACGACAAGGGGCAAAACCTAGTTTCACAAGAGAACGCCATTTACCTTATGCTCTACGAGAACGTGTTGAAAAAGAATTGGATTCCCTGGAAGCTGCTGGAATAATTTCGCCGGTTACAATGAGTGATTGGGGATCACCATGAGTTGTTATCCCAAAACCAGATGGTGGTGTACGCTTGTGCGTTGATTATAAATCAGGTGTCAATGAAAGATTAATTTCAGCTAACTTTCCCATACGAAAAATAGAAGATGTGTTACACAGTCTACGTAATTCAAGGTATTTTTGTAAAATTGATTTATATAAGGCGTACTTGCATGTAAAAGTCTGTCCAGATAGTGCAATGATCCAAACCATAGCAACACACCGTGGCATGTATAGAATGAACCGCCTCAGTTTTGGCATCAAGTCTGCACCAGCCGAGTTCAATCGCATAATGTCTCAAGTTCTTCAGGAGTTGCCAAAATCAGAAGCATATTTTGACGACATAATATGCCATGGAGCAACTTTGGAAGAATGTACTCAAAATTTGCGCGCCTGCCTCAAACGTCTTGCTGACCACGACCTACATGTCAACCAAAGTAAGTGTTCTTTCTTTGAAGAAAAAATTGAGTACCTAGGTCATGTTGTGGAGCACAACCAGATTCGAAAATCCCCGGAAAAAGTTCGAGCTGTCAACAATATGCCACGCCCTAAAGATGCTGACGGAGTTCGTAGATTTCTGGGACTTCTTACATATTACTCACGATTCATTCCACAATTTTCAGCCTTGTCATTCCCCTCCGCAGGTTGTTGCAGAACGATCAACGATTTTCATGGACAAGTGATTGTGAAGCCTCCTTTTTGAAATTAAAGGCAGAGCTTTGTAGTGACCGCGTTCTGATTCCATTTGACCCTACTTTACCAGTCATTCTTACATGTGATGCAAGCCCAGATGGCGTTGCAGCAGTCCTAAGCCACCCCGTAGATGATGCTGAAAGACCTATTGCCTATGCTTCCCGCTCACTCTCATCTTCAGAAGCTAATTATAGCCAGCTAGACAGGGAAGCTCTTGCTATTATATTTGGTGTAAATCATTTTTATGATTATGTTTTTGGCAAACAGTTCACCCTAGTAACTGACAATCAACCACTATCAAGAATTTTTCAGCATAATAAACAATTGCCACGCATGACAAGCGCACGATTGTTGCGATACGCCTCATTTCTGTCAGGATTTGATTATAAAGTAAAATTCAAATCTGGCGAAGAAAATAAAAATGTTGATTGCCTTTCACGAGCTCCCGCTCATGCTATCCATACATCAACTGACACCTTGATGGGAGAAGAAGTTCACCAAATTTTTTCTGAACAAATTGTTCATATCTCAAGCAATAAAGTTACATTTGAGACTATTCAAGAGGAAACCAAGAAGGATCCGGAACTCAAGAAAATCATCGAGTCACTAAAAAACGACTGCGTGGACTCAGAATTTACACTGCATGAAGATGTCATCTTCCGCCAAGATCGTATTGTCATCCCTACATCCCTTCGGAGTCAATTTATATCAGAACTTCATGAAACACATCTAGGGATCATGAAAATGAAACAATTAGCCCGAAAATATGTTTACTGGCCTGGAATTGACAGTCAGATTGAGCGACTTGTCAAGAGTTGTGAGCAGTGCGCCCTTACAAGATCGGCTCCACCAAAAGTACCAGTTCACCCTTGGGATGAACCATCCGAGAATTGGGAACGAGTCCATATAGATTATGCTGGACCGTTCCAGGGCCATTATTTTCTTGTTTGCATAGACGCTAAGTCAAAATGGGCGGAAGTTGAACCTATCAAAGAAGCACCTACCACGTCCTCAACCATAAATCTTCTCAGAAAGATTTTTTCAACGCATGGATTCCCAAATCAGCTTGTTTCAGATAACGCTAGCATTTTCCCGAGCGAAGAGTTTCATCTTTTTTGCCGCACAAACGGAATTTTTCAAAAATTTATAGCCCCTGGTCATCCAGCAACTAATGGCCTTGCTGAACGCAATGTGCGGACACTTAAGGATAAGTTGCGGGCCTTGTCAAATGACGATACCCCTATGCCAGAAAAAATCACAAATATTCTATTGCATTACAGATCAACTCCCCTTGCTAATGGCTCCTCACCTGCTGAGTTATATTTGAAAAGAAAATTCCGAATCCGCCTGGATGCCTTGTTACCAACCAAACCACACTCTTCTCAGTCAACGCGAGTTACCAGAAGATTTTTTCATGTGGGGGAGAGAGTGCAAATCCGTGTCTTCAAAAATAACAAACCAAAGTGGGAGTTTGGTGAGGTGACGCAAAGGTTGGGTCAACAACATTACCTTGTCCGCCTGGACGAATCAAGGAGAATTTTCAAGCGTCACATAAATCAACTGAGAAACACCCTTGTACAAGCAAAAAAGACTGTTTCATTTGGCCCTTCTCAGTCTTATGAAATTCCTCGAGCTCCAGGTCCACCTCAGGAACCTCACACTCAATTTGCACCTCATGATCTTCCAGACTCATCTCCAACCGAGCCAGCTTCAGCTGTGCCTCCTCATGATCTTCCACATTCATCTTCAACCGAGCCTTTTCTTCAGACTCCTCTATGTCCCATCAACAGACCTGTTCGTCAGAGAAGACTCCCAGAAAGGTTTCGAGATCCTAACATATTACTTCAGTATTGATGTCCCCTCACAAGACATATACTTTTTGATTCATGCTACTATTTTTAATGTTAATAATTCTTGAATAGTGGGGGAGACTGTTATGTATAATTAAAACTAATAACTATTTATTATAATTTTAATCCTTATCATGTAACCATTTTTTGTAACCTTGATGTAACCTTCATATAATTATACTTCATGTTCTCGCTCCAAGCCACGTGTACGTTATCAATTATTTTATTACCGTTTTTATTTCCCTATGATTTATCTAATCATAACAGTATCCACTGTGGCGGGACAGTAACACCAGATGTGGTCAAAGTCGGAATTCCAGAGGGTTCAAATCTGGACTTCCCTAGGGCAAGCCTCTAGTCATAATGATCTTCTCCAATCACCCCTGATTTGATCATGCCTTGTGTGCAAGGGTTGACTCTTGCTGGAAAACACCGAGTTTTCCAGTAAAAAAAAGGCTTCACTACACACTCCTGAATATCTTCCTGGTAGTTCCTCGCTCGATTGTTGACATCATGTTCGCAAAAATTAAGTTTTATGGCACAATCGAAGTGCACTCCCCACCAAACCATCACTGAGCTCGGATGGAGCCCTTGTTCCAACCTTCCAATTTTCTTCTGGGCTTCCCAGGAGTCATGTACATACACTCATTGTCATACTAACGATGAAATTTTTCTTGAATGTTAAAAATGTTATTGTCCAAAAACAATATCTTATGATGACGACCATCAGCCTACTTGCTTAGCAATATACCTTTTTTCTCTCTATTATCTAATCTTCTTAAGTGAAGCAGTGAACCTTTTTTCCTGTTATTCCCTGATAGGCAGTCGTTTGAAGGTCATTTTTGATGATTCGGAGCATTGACCTTGGTGACATCCCTATCTCTATTGAGATTATTTTTTGTTTTCTTTAGCAGATTTCTTCAAATTCCATTTTCAACTGTATTAATGGCATTTTTTGTTTGTTCTTACCGTACTTGGTCAACCTGACCGGGGCCTGTCCTTTACAGACTTCAGCAATGAAAGGTTAATTGTACACCACACAAATTTTCTATTAATTCCAATTGGGTTAAGAGCTTGAAAATGTCCAAATTTTGACTTACTTGCCCGCCTCGTGAGGAGCAATAATGGCACGTAGATTTTCTTCTAGGCTTCTCTCCATCCTGTCTAAATGAAACTCAGAGACAAACTAAAAGGGATTATAAGCATCATATCGAATATAAACAACAAACAGTGAGGCATTTATTTACATGCATAAGTATATAATTTTATCTATGTCCAAAAGTTGTAACAAAACGTATGGCAGGACTAATAACATTTAAAACTCCTTTAATTATAGGATATAATGTTTTAAATAAAATAATTTTAATATAAACTTAGGTTTATATTAAATATCTCACTGAGGCCGCGGTGCACAAATGCCGGTACAAAATAATAATAATAATAGGCATAAACTATTTTTTTATAAGCCTTCAAACATATTTTATCATTTTTAAGTTTATTGCACTTTGTTAATAATAATGGAATTGCTGATTCTTTTTCATTCAACTATTTTCTTAAAAATTATTTTTACAAATAAATAATTGGTCAAAATACTTAAGTGTTAACTAATTGTTCATAGATTACTAATAAAAGAATAATTTATAGTAAAAAAATAAAGATGCTCTCATAATAAACAATCTTACAATATTCAGCCAATATCAAAACAATTACCATCTCCCCTGAATAAAAACAATCCCTCGCGTAAAATTGATAAGGCGCGACAGTTCACTGTCAATGTGTACACATGCAGACTACCGCATTCATGCCGGCTATTACTGCTGCGACAGTACTTTCACGGCATTAAATATTGTCATGAACGTAACTGTCATACAGTTTACATCATGGGACTTACTAACTGCCGCGGTAGTGCCAGTAAACTACTTATATTACCTACCTTGTAACCAGCCTTAGGATCTTGACAACACTCTGTCCAGGAGTAAGGTTACTGAAGCCTTATCTTAGTTACTGGTATATCCTGTATACGATGTGTTGCTATTGTGCAATAAATGTACCAAGTGGCGTCATACATGGTTCTAATTAATTAAAACCCAAAATATGATGCCATC
Source organism: Acanthosoma haemorrhoidale (assembly GCA_930367205.1). Taxonomy (NCBI): domain Eukaryota; kingdom Metazoa; phylum Arthropoda; class Insecta; order Hemiptera; family Acanthosomatidae; genus Acanthosoma; species Acanthosoma haemorrhoidale. The sequence goes on along the minus strand of OV884011.1, from coordinate 152,843,238 downwards.
TATCCCACTTAAAAATAATCATTATCACATTATCTATTATCAAATCATCCAACCTAAATGAAAAATAAACTCACGCTGCTATAGTCCATGTTAACTGCATCAAATAACCTAATTACTGTATGTAGTTGAAACTCGGTACACTGCGTGATTATTAAAATGAACAAAACAGCCTTTAAAATAAAAGCATTACATTTTGAAATTTAAGTAAATTCTGAGGTAAAATAATAAAAAATTACACTTGTAGGTAGGTGTAGTGTTGTTTTTTTAATGTAATATGTTAATAGTAAATCATATTACATATTATGTATATAGTTAAATAATCTTCAACTGACTATCCGTTTTTAAAAATCACTTTATTGAGAAGTCGACACAAGGTTTACACTAAGACTGGTCTGCACATGGAGGAGTCTAATTACTACTAACTTGATAACAAAAGAAAGTACGTTATGAATATGCTACATGAATGCTAGGAATAATCTGGGAATAAGCTCTTGAGAGTGTGTATATAGGAGAGGAATGTTGTTATGGATTAATACTGTTAAGATTAGTTGAGGTCGAAAATTGGACATTACTCCTGGCATGTTGGGAATATGATTTTTATCATAGTCTGATATTTATAACAAGATGTAGGATTATTATTTCTAAAGTTCTTTATAATCTTATTAAACAACGTGTTTAAATAATTAAATGATCAAAGGGTCTTACACTAATAAAAAGAAAATATATACCATTATATATGAACAATTGTTGACTTTTACAAGCAGAATAAGAATACTTTAAATTTAACTTAATAAAACAACTCTATATATAAAATAAGGACAGATTCAAAAACTTTAGCTAATTATTAAATTATAAATATACTCTACTGACATACAAAATACTTATAACTGAAACCTGGGCCTATAACTTAAAGAAAACATTTCCTTGAACTTAATTTAAACAAATTAAACATATGATCTATAAATGGACTCTGGTCCGATCATAACATTCATTCAAATGTACAACTAAAATCATAATTACTTAAACCAACATCACTGTGTCCTTGGTTGGATGGATTGCATCAAATTTTGTACACCCTTGATTAAATTTTAAACAATGTACAAAATTAATAAACATAATCCTACTTAATAACATACCTGAGTATTCTTCTATATACATTTTAAAATAAAACAGTGTTAGCCAATATTTATTTTATAAAATCCAATTAATACTTCTTGAATAAAATTAAAGTAACAAAAAATGGTTAATACCTAAAATAAAAGTTATGATTGGTTATTTTTATGTGTCCGTTCACACTAACAAATTTCTTTCTCAAACACTGTTGAAAATAAGAACATACATCAAAATAATAAATAGCTAGATACAATCTATTCAACGTTTGGACATTATCATTTTACACATTACTTGAGTGATGTAAATACATACAAAATATACTTAAAAGGTCTTGAACTTTAAGACTTGTAGCTACAATGAGGAATGGGAGAATAATAACTATCGTTATCATCTTCTGAAGCAAAATAGGATTTCTTTTTCTTATTCGGTCTTTTAACACTGTTTATGTGGGTTGATCCTACTTGTATTTTGTTATATAGAGTATTCTTTTTTGGTTTAATACGAGGTGTTTTTAAATAAATTTCTTTATCAGATTCCAAGTCTGGTGGATCTTCACCATTCAGATTTAATTTATTTGTTCTATTTTCCTTAATATATTCTATTTTCTCTATAACCGTTTGCTGTAGTTCATTCAGATGCCGAAAGTAATTATTGACATGTATTTCTTATATGTCATTAATATCATAACTGTCTTTATATTTTCCGAACGTTATTTCGTTAGGAGTTGATTTTATGTTTTAATTCAGGGTATTGTTATAAGCAATGGTACTTGTTTTCAATATTCTTTCAAATTCGAGTGTCTTGTTTTTATTAATATTAATTCTTATAATTTTATTCAATGTTGCATGACATTTATTTAATACTCCTAATGAGTTAGAGTAGTTTTTACTTGTATAGTAAATTTGTGCATTAATTGCTTTGCAGAATTGTTTCACTAATAAATTATTAAATTCTTTACCTTGATCAGATATAATTCTTTCTGGAATTGGATAGAGACAGATGTATTGCCCTAATGCTTGGAAAACAGTTATCGCGTTTTTATTATGTAGTATTTGTGCATATAGATGTTTTGAAAACGTGTCAATACACGTGAATATAATTTTCTTGTCGTAAAATAACAAGTCTATCATCACTTCCTGAAAAGGTCTTTCTGCCGTTGGTATTACTAGGTATTTGCTTTGGATAGGACGCCTGTCGTATTTATTTATTTTTCATAAGTCACATTTGTTAATCAACTCCGTAATTTTATCCTTCATATTTGTAAAATAAATTTTCCTTCTGAGGCATTCATATGTCTCCAGTATGCCTCTATGACATGTTTTTCCGTGATGATAATCTAATATTGCTTGATGCTGATCATTCAAGTCTTTTATATCTTCACATAATAGAAAGTATCTCATTAATTTGATTGTTTTAAATTCTGTTTCAACCAAATGTTGTATTTTGTTGAAATATTCATTTTGAATCAATTTGACCGATGGCATTAACGGGGTCAAATCGCACTATCTCGGTGGCCAGTTCACATCACCTCTATATGACCATGCCCTCAAATCGCTCGTGCCGAATGTCCAATGTGACACGTAGCACCGTCTTGTTGAAACCACATGTCGTTGATGTCCATATCATTCAATTCAGGCCAAAAGAAGTTGATAATCATCAACCTATAGCGCTCGCCGTTGACAGTGATGGCCTGGCCAACGTCGTTCTCAAAGAAAAATGGACCGATGACGCCGCCAGCCCAAAATCCACACCAAACAGTGACTTTTTCGGGATGCATTGGACGCTCTTGAATCTCATGTGGATTGGTATCGTCCCAAATTCGACAATTTTGTTTGTTGACGTACCTATTCATCCATAAATGAGCCTCATCGCTTAAGATGATTTTTCGATGGAAATTAGGGTCAGTTTTCAACTGCTCCAGGGCCCATTCAGCGAGCACACGTCGTTGTCTATGGTCGTTTACCTTCAGCTCCTGGGTCAGTTGAATTTTTTACGGGTGCAGGCCCGAGTCACGACGCAAAATTCGCCAAGTTGTGGTCTGCGAAAGACCGAGTTCTCGTGAGCGACGCGAAATCGACTGCCTCGGATTCTCCTGCACACTCTCACGGACAGTGACGATGTTTTCGGGAGATCTTGCGTTTCGTCGACGTACGGGTGTTGGTTGATTGTTTACTGAATCAGTGAATTCACATTTACCACAACACTGTGAATAGTTCTCTCGGTAGGACGGTTATGGTGACTTAATATGGGCGAAGAGTGCGGAACGTTGCCCGAACAGAACACGCATATTGATAAAACAATTTTATGATTTGCACGTGTTGTTGAACGCTATATCCGTCCATGGTGATTTGGCAAAACAGACTGAATAAATGACAGCCAATGCGACGGACGCAGCTTCAACAATATGGCCGCTATCAACTGTTAAAGTTCAAAATTCCCTATTGGAAGACGCTTTATATTGTATTTAGCTGCTTAAAGGTATTCGGTAAATCAGGCCCTACCCTGGCTTAATTTACCATCTTTTGATCTAGATAGCCCTTGGTATGAAGAGGTAGTACCGTGCTCCTGTGGTTATAGTGCTTGCCAACAGAGATTTCATGGTTGTTATTGATATCTACAGGTTGTTCTGCACTCTCCGAATGATTACCTTTATTTCTAAACAAGGTTACAGGGAAAAAAACATATATTCTCCATTTATTCTAATTAATTCCTGTATAAGAAGCATCTTGTAATACAAATAATTATTAAACTGAGCCAAAAGACTTCAAATTGGAGGATGAATATAAAATGCAATAAAAGAGTCTGAAAGCATAAATGTGGGCTAAAGAAGACAATAAGTATTCCTTTAAAGAACTTCGTTGATCAAAGATTGATGGTATCATTAACTTTTGTATTTATTTATTTTAAAAAGAAGTAACTGCAAATTGAAATAATACTAGCAGCGGTAATGACCCAATATGTTAGAGGCTTATTGTTCGATAAAGTATCGTTCAATCAATTATATTATCATTAAAAAAACAGTGATTCCATCGACTGTATTGAAAATATAGTTAATCGTTGAAATAATTAATGAAACATGAAAGTCAAGTAATGGGCCTAAAAGGCTAAAACAATAAATCGCAATATACCTAATCCGGCCATAAGTTCTGTTATAATAAAAAAGTTGGGACAACCAAACACAGATTGAATTTTGACAGTGAAATTTATTTATATAACATGTTTTACATATAAATGATTAAATTATTCAAAATGGTCATCACTGACCCGTACATAGGTAGGCTTGAAGTCAGGGGGGCAAGTCATCTTTGGAAGTGCGCGGTACTTTTTGTGGGAAATTATCAACTCCTTTCACCAGGGCATTATTCATGCGCTCTGAAGTAGAGTATCTGTTATGTATAATTAAAACTAATAACTATTTATTATAATTTTAATCCTTATCATGTAACCATTTTTTGTAACCTTGATGTAACCTTCATATAATTATACTTCATGTTCTCGCTCCAAGCCACGTGTACGTTATCAATTATTTTATTACCGTTTTTATTTTCCTATGATTTATCTAATCATAACAATTGGCGACGAGAAAAAACTGATTAAACTATCCGAGTTTCCAGTTCGCGACGTGTTACACGGACATTGCGGACAGTTCGTATTCCTTGTATACGCGGTAAGTCATAATTTTTACCGCGAGTGCTTTTCGTTGTACTTTTTCGCTGATTTATCCGTTTTCTGTTTATTTATCTTTCGAATTAATTATCAAGATCATCAAGAATGGATGCAAAACAATTTCAAGAATTCATGGGTGTGCTTACATCAATTCTAAGCTCTCAAACATCAAGTAAACAAGACTCCAAGCCAGACACGAACAACCTCGCGAATGTGAGTATCTTTGAAAACTTTGATTCAAAAAAAGAGAAATTTTCATGTTATATGGAATGTTTCGAGAATTATTGCACAATGAAAAATTTAGTCGATCCCACAAAGAAAGCTCAGCTCTTGTGTGGTTCTGTGGGTAGTATACATTACAATGCACTCACCGTATTCCTTGGACCAGAAAAACCTGTCACGTCCCTTGAGTATAAGACACTTGTTTCTAATCTCATGACCATGCTGACCCCTAAACGTAGCGCAATTGTGACCCAACACTATTTCTTGAACATTACCCAGAAAGAAAATCAGTCGATTTCCGAATTTGTTGCTGCGTTACAGCAAGACATAGGAGATTGTGAATTCAAAGTAGAATGTAATTCCGACTCGTGTAAAAATTCAGAGGGGAAGAAAACAAGTATCTCGGTGAATGATATTTTCCTCAGAGCTCAATTCATTCGAGGATTACGTCATAACTGGATAAGGGAACAGCTTCTGCAGTCAACTGTGACTGGTTTTGATCAAATTTTAGCCAAGGCCACTGCACTAGAGGCCGCTCATATTGAGAGTGCGGAATTTTCAAAGCAGTCTAATACAGGTACTTCATCTTTCTCTAGTGACACGTATCACTTATCTGGGTCATCAAATTATCCACAAAGGGATAGGAAGTATCAATTTCGAAGAAAATCGCAAGACCGTTTGTCCAACCGCCCTGATTCTCGTAATAAATTTCATTCATCAGGAGCCAAAAATAGATCCCACAGCCGAAATAGAATAGATTATAAAGCATTAGGGATTCAAGACCTATGTACAAGGTGTGCTAGAAATAATCATAGACTAGCAGACTGTCGCGTTGATTATGATAAAGTTCATTGCACGTCATGTAACCGTAAGGGACACGTTTCACGAGTTTGTATCACCACCCTGTCACAAAATAAAAAACCTAGTTACGCATCATCTTCAAATGCAATTTCTCACGTCAACGCTGAACATCAATACGGCATTTCATATCTTGTAGACCTTTTCGAACTAAACCCCGACTCCGATAAATATATCGTTACCGTCCAAATCAATGGAAACCCCCAGCTCATGGAGGTCGATTCAGGAGCAAGATTTTCTCTTCTAAACGAGGATGATTTCAGGAAATTGAATTTGGGACTAGAAATCCAACCAACAAATACCATTTTTCGAGCGTACTCAGGCAACGAAATTCTTCCGAGAGGAAAAGTTGAGGTAACCGCCACATATAAGGGTAGAAATGCGTGTGGTGACCTGTATATTGTTCCGTCTGGCCATACAGCATTGCTTGGGCGTCAATGGATTAGAGATTTAATGATTGAATTGAGAGAAATTGATACCACCAAAAACCATATGTCAAGTGTACTTGCGGTGGGCTGTGTCGCTGCGCCTGGCGAGATAATAGCTGAGTTCCCAACTGTCTTTACCGAGGAAGTTGGCTGCATTCCAGATTATGAAGTTAAGTTACAGCTACGACAAGGGGCAAAACCTAGTTTCACAAGAGAACGCCATTTACCTTATGCTCTACGAGAACGTGTTGAAAAAGAATTGGATTCCCTGGAAGCTGCTGGAATAATTTCGCCGGTTACAATGAGTGATTGGGGATCACCATGAGTTGTTATCCCAAAACCAGATGGTGGTGTACGCTTGTGCGTTGATTATAAATCAGGTGTCAATGAAAGATTAATTTCAGCTAACTTTCCCATACGAAAAATAGAAGATGTGTTACACAGTCTACGTAATTCAAGGTATTTTTGTAAAATTGATTTATATAAGGCGTACTTGCATGTAAAAGTCTGTCCAGATAGTGCAATGATCCAAACCATAGCAACACACCGTGGCATGTATAGAATGAACCGCCTCAGTTTTGGCATCAAGTCTGCACCAGCCGAGTTCAATCGCATAATGTCTCAAGTTCTTCAGGAGTTGCCAAAATCAGAAGCATATTTTGACGACATAATATGCCATGGAGCAACTTTGGAAGAATGTACTCAAAATTTGCGCGCCTGCCTCAAACGTCTTGCTGACCACGACCTACATGTCAACCAAAGTAAGTGTTCTTTCTTTGAAGAAAAAATTGAGTACCTAGGTCATGTTGTGGAGCACAACCAGATTCGAAAATCCCCGGAAAAAGTTCGAGCTGTCAACAATATGCCACGCCCTAAAGATGCTGACGGAGTTCGTAGATTTCTGGGACTTCTTACATATTACTCACGATTCATTCCACAATTTTCAGCCTTGTCATTCCCCTCCGCAGGTTGTTGCAGAACAATCAACGATTTTCATGGACAAGTGATTGTGAAGCCTCCTTTTTGAAATTAAAGGCAGAGCTTTGTAGTGACCGCGTTCTGATTCCATTTGACCCTACTTTACCAGTCATTCTTACATGTGATGCAAGCCCAGATGGCGTTGCAGCAGTCCTAAGCCACCCCGTAGATGATGCTGAAAGACCTATTGCCTATGCTTCCCGCTCACTCTCATCTTCAGAAGCTAATTATAGCCAGCTAGACAGGGAAGCTCTTGCTATTATATTTGGTGTAAATCATTTTTATGATTATGTTTTTGGCAAACAGTTCACCCTAGTAACTGACAATCAACCACTATCAAGAATTTTTCAGCATAATAAACAATTGCCACGCATGACAAGCGCACGATTGTTGCGATACGCCTCATTTCTGTCAGGATTTGATTATAAAGTAAAATTCAAATCTGGCGAAGAAAATAAAAATGTTGATTGCCTTTCACGAGCTCCCGCTCATGCTATCCATACATCAACTGACACCTTGATGGGAGAAGAAGTTCACCAAATTTTTTCTGAACAAATTGTTCATATCTCAAGCAATAAAGTTACATTTGAGACTATTCAAGAGGAAACCAAGAAGGATCCGGAACTCAAGAAAATCATCGAGTCACTAAAAAACGACTGCGTGGACTCAGAATTTACACTGCATGAAGATGTCATCTTCCGCCAAGATCGTATTGTCATCCCTACATCCCTTCGGAGTCAATTTATATCAGAACTTCATGAAACACATCTAGGGATCATGAAAATGAAACAATTAGCCCGAAAATATGTTTACTGGCCTGGAATTGACAGTCAGATTGAGCGACTTGTCAAGAGTTGTGAGCAGTGCGCCCTTACAAGATCGGCTCCACCAAAAGTACCAGTTCACCCTTGGGATGAACCATCCGAGAATTGGGAACGAGTCCATATAGATTATGCTGGACCGTTCCAGGGCCATTATTTTCTTGTTTGCATAGACGCTAAGTCAAAATGGGCGGAAGTTGAACCTATCAAAGAAGCACCTACCACGTCCTCAACCATAAATCTTCTCAGAAAGATTTTTTCAACGCATGGATTCCCAAATCAGCTTGTTTCAGATAACGCTAGCATTTTCCCGAGCGAAGAGTTTCATCTTTTTTGCCGCACAAACGGAATTTTTCAAAAATTTATAGCCCCTGGTCATCCAGCAACTAATGGCCTTGCTGAACGCAATGTGCGGACACTTAAGGATAAGTTGCGGGCCTTGTCAAATGACGATACCCCTATGCCAGAAAAAATCACAAATATTCTATTGCATTACAGATCAACTCCCCTTGCTAATGGCTCCTCACCTGCTGAGTTATATTTGAAAAGAAAATTCCGAATCCGCCTGGATGCCTTGTTACCAACCAAACCACACTCTTCTCAGTCAACGCGAGTTACCAGAAGATTTTTTCATGTGGGGGAGAGAGTGCAAATCCGTGTCTTCAAAAATAACAAACCAAAGTGGGAGTTTGGTGAGGTGACGCAAAGGTTGGGTCAACAACATTACCTTGTCCGCCTGGACGAATCAAGGAGAATTTTCAAGCGTCACATAAATCAACTGAGAAACACCCTTGTACAAGCAAAAAAGACTGTTTCATTTGGCCCTTCTCAGTCTTATGAAATTCCTCGAGCTCCAGGTCCACCTCAGGAACCTCACACTCAATTTGCACCTCATGATCTTCCATACTCATCTCCAACCGAGCCAGCTTCAGCTGTGCCTCCTCATGATCTTCCACATTCATCTTCAACCGAGCCTTTTCTTCAGACTCCTCTATGTCCCATCAACAGACCTGTTCGTCAGAGAAGACTCCCAGAAAGGTTTCGAGATCCTAACATATTACTTCAGTATTGATGTCCCCTCACAAGACATATACTTTTTGATTCATGCTACTATTTTTAATGTTAATAATTCTTGAATAGTGGGGGAGACTGTTATGTATAATTAAAACTAATAACTATTTATTATAATTTTAATCCTTATCATGTAACCATTTTTTGTAACCTTGATGTAACCTTCATATAATTATACTTCATGTTCTCGCTCCAAGCCACGTGTACGTTATCAATTATTTTATTACCGTTTTTATTTCCCTATGATTTATCTAATCATAACAGTATCCACTGTGGCGGGACAGTAACACCAGATGTGGTCAAAGTCGGAATTCCAGAGGGTTCAAATCTGGACTTCCCTAGGGCAAGCCTCTAGTCATAATGATCTTCTCCAATCACCCCTGATTTGATCATGCCTTGTGTGCAAGGGTTGACTCTTGCTGGAAAACACCGAGTTTTCCAGTAAAAAAAAGGCTTCACTACACACTCCTGAATATCTTCCTGGTAGTTCCTCGCTCGATTGTTGACATCATGTTCGCAAAAATTAAGTTTTATGGCACAATCGAAGTGCACTCCCCACCAAACCATCACTGAGCTCGGATGGAGCCCTTGTTCCAACCTTCCAATTTTCTTCTGGGCTTCCCAGGAGTCATGTACATACACTCATTGTCATACTAACGATGAAATTTTTCTTGAATGTTAAAAATGTTATTGTCCAAAAACAATATCTTATGATGACGACCATCAGCCTACTTGCTTAGCAATATACCTTTTTTCTCTCTATTATCTAATCTTCTTAAGTGAAGCAGTGAACCTTTTTTCCTGTTATTCCCTGATAGGCAGTCGTTTGAAGGTCATTTTTGATGATTCGGAGCATTGACCTTGGTGACATCCCTATCTCTATTGAGATTATTTTTTGTTTTCTTTAGCAGATTTCTTCAAATTCCATTTTCAACTGTATTAATGGCATTTTTTGTTTGTTCTTACCGTACTTGGTCAACCTGACCGGGGCCTGTCCTTTACAGACTTCAGCAATGAAAGGTTAATTGTACACCACACAAATTTTCTATTAATTCCAATTGGGTTAAGAGCTTGAAAATGTCCAAATTTTGACTTACTTGCCCGCCTCGTGAGGAGCAATAATGGCACGTAGATTTTCTTCTAGGCTTCTCTCCATCCTGTCTAAATGAAACTCAGAGACAAACTAAAAGGGATTATAAGCATCATATCGAATATAAACAACAAACAGTGAGGCATTTATTTACATGCATAAGTATATAATTTTATCTATGTCCAAAAGTTGTAACAAAACGTATGGCAGGACTAATAACATTTAAAACTCCTTTAATTATAGGATATAATGTTTTAAATAAAATAATTTTAATATAAACTTAGGTTTATATTAAATATCTCACTGAGGCCGCGGTGCACAAATGCCGGTACAAAATAATAATAATAATAGGCATAAACTATTTTTTTATAAGCCTTCAAACATATTTTATCATTTTTAAGTTTATTGCACTTTGTTAATAATAATGGAATTGCTGATTCTTTTTCATTCAACTATTTTCTTAAAAATTATTTTTACAAATAAATAATTGGTCAAAATACTTAAGTGTTAACTAATTGTTCATAGATTACTAATAAAAGAATAATTTATAGTAAAAAAATAAAGATGCTCTCATAATAAACAATCTTACAATATTCAGCCAATATCAAAACAATTACCATCTCCCCTGAATAAAAACAATCCCTCGCGTAAAATTGATAAGGCGCGACAGTTCACTGTCAATGTGTACACATGCAGACTACCGCATTCATGCCGGCTATTACTGCTGCGACAGTACTTTCACGGCATTAAATATTGTCATGAACGTAACTGTCATACAGTTTACATCATGGGACTTACTAACTGCCGCGGTAGTGCCAGTAAACTACTTATATTACCTACCTTGTAACCAGCCTTAGGATCTTGACAACACTCTGTCCAGGAGTAAGGTTACTGAAGCCTTATCTTAGTTACTGGTATATCCTGTATACGATGTGTTGCTATTGTGCAATAAATGTACCAAGTGGCGTCATACATGGTTCTAATTAATTAAAACCCAAAATATGATGCCATCTATCCCACTTAAAAATAATCATTATCACATTATCTATTATCAAATCATCCAACCTAAATGAAAAATAAACTCACGCTGCTATAGTCCATGTTAACTGCATCAAATAACCTAATTACTGTATGTAGTTGAAACTCGGTACACTGCGTGATTATTAAAATGAACAAAACAGCCTTTAAAATAAAAGCATTACATTTTGAAATTTAAGTAAATTCTGAGGTAAAATAATAAAAAATTACACTTGTAGGTAGGTGTAGTGTTGTTTTTTTAATGTAATATGTTAATAGTAAATCATATTACATATTATGTATATAGTTAAATAATCTTCAACTGACTATCCGTTTTTAAAAATCACTTTATTGAGAAGTCGACACAAGGTTTACACTAAGACTGGTCTGCACATGGAGGAGTCTAATTACTACTAACTTGATAACAAAAGAAAGTACGTTATGAATATGCTACATGAATGCTAGGAATAATCTGGGAATAAGCTCTTGAGAGTGTGTATATAGGAGAGGAATGTTGTTATGGATTAATACTGTTAAGATTAGTTGAGGTCGAAAATTGGACATTACTCCTGGCATGTTGGGAATATGATTTTTATCATAGTCTGATATTTATAACAAGATGTAGGATTATTATTTCTAAAGTTCTTTATAATCTTATTAAACAACGTGTTTAAATAATTAAATGATCAAAGGGTCTTACACTAATAAAAAGAAAATATATACCATTATATATGAACAATTGTTGACTTTTACAAGCAGAATAAGAATACTTTAAATTTAACTTAATAAAACAACTCTATATATAAAATAAGGACAGATTCAAAAACTTTAGCTAATTATTAAATTATAAATATACTCTACTGACATACAAAATACTTATAACTGAAACCTGGGCCTATAACTTAAAGAAAACATTTCCTTGAACTTAATTTAAACAAATTAAACATATGATCTATAAATGGACTCTGGTCCGATCATAACATTCATTCAAATGTACAACTAAAATCATAATTACTTAAACCAACATCACTGTGTCCTTGGTTGGATGGATTGCATCAAATTTTGTACACCCTTGATTAAATTTTAAACAATGTACAAAATTAATAAACATAATCCTACTTAATAACATACCTGAGTATTCTTCTATATACATTTTAAAATAAAACAGTGTTAGCCAATATTTATTTTATAAAATCCAATTAATACTTCTTGAATAAAATTAAAGTAACAAAAAATGGTTAATACCTAAAATAAAAGTTATGATTGGTTATTTTTATGTGTCCGTTCACACTAACAAATTTCTTTCTCAAACACTGTTGAAAATAAGAACATACATCAAAATAATAAATAGCTAGATACAATCTATTCAACGTTTGGACATTATCATTTTACACATTACTTGAGTGATGTAAATACATACAAAATATACTTAAAAGGTCTTGAACTTTAAGACTTGTAGCTACAATGAGGAATGGGAGAATAATAACTATCGTTATCATCTTCTGAAGCAAAATAGGATTTCTTTTTCTTATTCGGTCTTTTAACACTGTTTATGTGGGTTGATCCTACTTGTATTTTGTTATATAGAGGATTCTTTTTTGGTTTAATACGAGGTGTTTTTAAATAAATTTCTTTATCAGATTCCAAGTCTGGTGGATCTTCACCATTCAGATTTAATTTATTTGTTCTATTTTCCTTAATATATTCTATTTTCTCTATAACCGTTTGCTGTAGTTCATTCAGATGCCGAAAGTAATTATTGACATGTATTTCTTATATGTCATTAATATCATAACTGTCTTTATATTTTCCGAACGTTATTTCGTTAGGAGTTGATTTTATGTTTTAATTCAGGGTATTGTTATAAGCAATGGTACTTGTTTTCAATATTCTTTCAAATTCGAGTGTCTTGTTTTTATTAATATTAATTCTTATAATTTTATTCAATGTTGCATGACATTTATTTAATACTCCTAATGAGTTAGAGTAGTTTTTACTTGTATAGTAAATTTGTGCATTAATTGCTTTGCAGAATTGTTTCACTAATAAATTATTAAATTCTTTACCTTGATCAGATATAATTCTTTCTGGAATTGGATAGAGACAGATGTATTGCCCTAATGCTTGGAAAACAGTTATCGCGTTTTTATTATGTAGTATTTGTGCATATAGATGTTTTGAAAACGTGTCAATACACGTGAATATAATTTTCTTGTCGTAAAATAACAAGTCTATCATCACTTCCTGAAAAGGTCTTTCTGCCGTTGGTATTACTAGGTATTTGCTTTGGATAGGACGCCTGTCGTATTTATTTATTTTTCATAAGTCACATTTGTTAATCAACTCCGTAATTTTATCCTTCATATTTGTAAAATAAATTTTCCTTCTGAGGCATTCATATGTCTCCAGTATGCCTCTATGACATGTTTTTCCGTGATGATAATCTAATATTGCTTGATGCTGATCATTCAAGTCTTTTATATCTTCACATAATAGAAAGTATCTCATTAATTTGATTGTTTTAAATTCTGTTTCAACCAAATGTTGTATTTTGTTGAAATATTCATTTTGAATCAATTTGACCGATGGCATTAACGGGGTCAAATCGCACTATCTCGGTGGCCAGTTCAC